>SNQJ01S0000397.1:272485-341065 GCA_010110895.2 Picea sitchensis | reverse complement strand
TCGTCGTTGATTAGCGAAGTATGAAATTCTTCACATAATTGATCAAAATCATAAATTTCAAAAGCATCTAGAAACTCATCTACAAATTGAAACCAATCAAAAATGTGACATCCTGGAAAGGATTCAAACCAATGTTTGATCCGGCCTCTAAAAGTAAAAGCGAACAGTCTACATAAAACTCCTAAATCTGAGATGTCATGTTTGATGCATTTGCACCAAAACTTGTTAAGGTGGTCTTTAGCAGATATATTGCCTCCACCATCAAAGGTGAGTTTGGACAAGCGAGAGATTGTCTCGTTGGGAACATTGGGTAATGAGAAGTTGAAAGCATGTTCCAACACAGTGATTTGGGGAGCCATGGGGGAAATTGAATACATTTAAAATAAAGGCTCCTACAAGGCCAGCTTGTCAGTCGGCCCTCCTCCTAGCACCATTTGTTGACGGGTGAAATTGAGTGCTTGTCAACTGGAGGGGTGGATCCAGTCTGGGGTTGTCTATATAACCCAAGCCATTTGGAATGATCCACTTCGACGGGTTTAGTGGCTTCGTTATCCAATCTAAGTCCTAGGAAAGAGAAAGAAAAACTAAATTAAAGAAACTAATCTAAGTGGAAAAACTAACTACAGCAAACTATAAAATATATATACAGATTACTTACTAATACTATACAACAATAATTCTATGAAATTAAAAGTTCAGCTATCAACTGAATTAGATCTCAATTATATATGTACAGTATTTACAGAATACAAATTTTGATCTAAATTTGTAAAAATCATTTGTGAACTGTCCTATGACAACAAAGCTATTATTTTTGGATTTTTATAATTTTTATGAGACAGAAATAAAATGACAACTAACTAAGCATAATAATAACATAACAATCCTAACTGTAAATCTGAACTATATAGATGAACAATGAAATGTGTTCAAATTACAAAACATTTATATATTAATTGACTAATTGAATAACACTAACAGACTAACCTGTAGTAACGCTTTCCAATTTGCCTCGTTCACAGTATCTGATTCAGCTGTTTGATGGGAGAAATTCGCACCAAATTTTTCACAAGCTTCTCGTAAACAAGAAGCAGCAACTCTTTTCGAATACGAATGACAGAACAAACAAGACATAAAACAACAACAATTTTATGATTTACAGATCATCACATTTAGATAAATCCCAGTGCGAAGATTTGTACATAACCGTTCATTTAATGAAGAAGATAAACCTTATATTTATTAAATTCAAACAGAGTAATTGATGTGCGTAAAATGAGATACATCAGATATGGACAAAATTTAAATCATAACGCATCAACCTGTAACAAGTCTTGTTATCTAAAGTAGTCAATAACTTGATCACAAATAAAAATGCACAAAACTTGAACGAAAGTATGATAAATTGAAAGCTAAAGCTGTTACAAAAGATCCACTTCCATTCGAGTCTGTATCATCATAAGTACATATTCTTTGTTCTCCCAACAGTGATGGGTTCATTACAAAAATTAATGAGTATATAAAGGCCACGGGGTAAAACATCCCAGTGGGAATTATCAAAAACTATTTACAAAAAAAATCTAGGGACAATCTCCCAAATCTCTATTTCTAACTAAAACTAACAACCTAAACCAAAAACTGTGTAATAAGAAGCATGTTCTGAACTGCCAAAGCAGGCCCAATTCCCACTTAAATTCGAGTGTACCTGTAGATGGATAAGAATAAACAAGTTTTAGATAGTTTTCAGTTCTAAACTCAACAAAAATCCAACTTTTATGACTAGCCAACAGAATCAAACGATTATGTAGCTGGTCATATTTGCAACCAAAATCATTTTAAATGAATTCAAATGATAACAAGAATGTATGCGGTCAACCAAACAGATCCTTCATTACCAATTCAAAACAAGCACATCATTCACACTAAAACTAACCAAATCTTTTATGCCAATTTAAAACTAACAGAATCGTATTGCATTAATCGAATGGTAACAGGAATGTATGCATTCTATCAAATAATTCTTTTGTTACTAATTCAAAACAAATACAAACATTTATGCTAATTAAAGGACAACAAAATCATGTTAATCCAAATAGAACTGTATTCGATTTAGCAATCAAATCTTTTGTATTGATTCAATGCAAACACAATCCAAAACGAAATCATTCTTGGTAATTCGAAAATAACATAATCGTGTTTGAATCTATTCAAAAAAAATAGAACTAACTTATAGCAAACACAATCGGCTATGCTAATTCAAACCAAAAATCGATATTGAAATAACATACCTGGGCTGTAGGAAAACGATTTGGTCGGGATAGCTTTGAGTTAACAAAGGCAGTAGTTGCCTCAACAGAGCCTGTTGTCTTTCAGCTTGCTAACAGACTTCTTGATGAATCTTTGGATTGATTAAGGATTCAACAGAGGGAAAGAGGCACAAGGCTATATGGGTGGAAGGGTTCTGAGGCCCAGGTCTGGAGAGGTAATAAACGTTCCAGCAAATGCACACAGACCCAAAACACACCTTTCAGCCACGAAGAAGATTTGAAACTTGACCTCTAAAACAAGAGCTATAACTCTGTAATAACCCAATTTATGAGGAAATTGCCCAAAATGAAGGTAAAGGGGATAATTTCGGTTCTGGGTTTTCAAGGGTTCGATCTGATTCAACACTGTTTGCCCAGAATCACCCACACAAAAACGGGTCTCTGGGAGGCAATTACGTGGTTAGCCTGAATAGTCTCCTCTAGCATTATCAAATCATAACAGACTCTGGACACCATGGACGTTAAATTCGCCCTACAGGAGTCATAGGAGAGAGCACACAGTCGGGGTAAACGGTGAGGGGGTTTGACAAGGTATACGCAGAACCGAAAGCTCAAAGATTTCCCCAAGACCAACAGAGGTAACCCGAGATACAAGGTAGGCATTAATGCCTAAGTGTGCGAGGGTGTTGGAACGAAACAAACCCATGCAAAAAATTCATATCAAAATGTACAATTGGCGGTGCTATGGTGATTCAAATCACTATTGATGTGTGTTAAAAGCAATGCCAATCAAACAACTATTGAAAACTATGATAAGTCGATCCGAATGTTTGAACAAATAATGGCATTTGTATAATTTAAAACAAAACAACATTTGGAATATAGCACCAAGGATTTCATCATAAAATGTATGTGTTCCATGAAACCATTGCACCAAGGACTTAATCAAAAACAATAGAATACCATACCACCATTGTATCAAATATTTAATCAAAGACACCAAAATCATTTGCATCATGAATTTATAAATTGAAACCATGTCAACCAAAAATACAAAGTGAATAAAAGTTTGGTGTTTCGATTCATGTGTGACCACTATTGAATTAGAAGTGAAACGACCACATGAACAAGAGTATTCATAATAATCCAGTGACGATTTTAATGCCATCGACATGACTTCGAACTCAAGGTTTTCACGCTTGCAGTCGTGAAAAAGAAAACAAAAGACAGATGTGTGAATGAGAAAAATAATCATATCGTTTTATTCAAAAGATTGTGATGAGAATCAAGGGTTCCAAAACACTTGTGTAAGAAGATTATAAGGATAGGATAAAAATGTGAAATGGCTGCCAACATGGAGCTGCCCCAGGAATCAAATTTATAGAGAAATCAATGTCTCTCTTTGGAGGTGGCCCTAGTATCTCCTTGAACACATCTTCAAAATATTTCAAGACTACATGATCCTCCAATTTTGGCACCTTATCCTTAGTTGCTTCATCCATATGGGCTACAAATATTTGGCAGCCCTTCCTGTAACACTTCTTTAGCTGCATTATTTAGATTTCCCAGACAGTAACTTCTTTGGGAATTCCTTGCACTGCTCTCTGATTTTATTTCTCATCCAAGCAAGTGGATGCCTTGTTATGACAGTCTAATATGGCATGGTGTTGGTCCAACCAATCCATACCAATTAGGAAAGCATATGATCCCAAAGGAAGGATGCTCAAATTTTCCTTGGTACTCAATCCATTCATGCCCACTAGACATGATTTAACCAACTCAACAACCTTTCTCTTGGCTCCTGTAGCCAACTGCACCAGCCAAGATTTCCCATGTTCATTTCTTGGTAATTGAAATCTTTCCACGACCTTAGGATCTATATAGTTGTGACTAGCCCCCGAATCATATAAAATAGTAAAGGCATGGTTATTGAGCATACCTTTGACTTCAATCATGTGTGATTGAACTCAGCTTGCTTGTTGTATAGGGATGCATAGATCCTTCGTACTATTTCACCCATGTCCTCCACTATTTCTTCTTGTTGAACATTATGAACAGCTCTCACCGTGTCCTTTATGTGAGGGAAATATCTATACTTATGATCTCCATTACAGCCCCAACATAGAATAGGTGTCTACCTTGGCCTTTTCCCGCCTATTTCAGCCATCATGGGCTCCCTCAAAATTCATTGTCCTTGAGGACTATTTCTGAAAAATGGTGGCTTGCTCCCCTTCTTCCTCTGCTCCTTCTTAAACTTCCTCTTGTCTTCCCAAGCTCTTTGGAAAATAGTCTTTCCCCTATGTTGATTATATAAACATTTTTCCTTCCTTATGGTTTCTTCCATAGTTTTAGGATCATCATACTGTATTTTGTCACTAATAAAAGATGGCATCCCACTCAAATATCTATGGATCTTGATTATCTCATCCTTAATGAAAGAGACATACTTCAACAGCTCTAGAAATATCCTTTCATATTCATCTATAGTCATGCTGCCCAATTTAAGTTCAAAGAAATCTTTCATCTTCTCGTCATAGTATCCCTTGGTTAAGTACTTTTTTTCAAAATGTTTCTTGAATTCCTTCCATGTGACATCCTTCTCTCTGATGTGATGCATTTGCACAAGCTGATCCCACCCCATGGATCCCTTTCCTTTCAGCTGATAGATTTCAATTCTTCCTTCTGAATGAGAGGAATAGTTATGCAATTGGAAATATTTCCTCATGCAAAGTAGCCATGTCTCAGCCTCTTCATCTTTCTTGTGCTCTCCATCAAAAGTAGGAGGTTTCATATTATTTATTTCACCCTTCAGTTCATCCACTTTATATATCATATGCTCTCTGGTAGGAGATGGACTTGAACTATTGTGTGGCCTCCTTTTGGAATACTTTTGAAAGTGTTGGTGATATTTGTAATATTTATCTTCTTTCCTCAGCAGGGAAACTATGGCTCCCTGATTTGTTGGATCCACTTTCCTTATCCAACTTCTTTTCAATTCATTCTAGGCTCCGCGTTAACTTCATATTGAAGTCTTCTTGTTTATTCTTGTATTTCTTAAGCCTTTTTTTATATGCCTAATGAATTTGGACATCTTTTTGAAACAATTTAATGATTTTCATCATGCGCACATATTTATCTATTTCTTCTCCATGCCCATTTGAGTTTTTTCCTTCAACTCCCAAATGGAAATCCATTCCACTAACTTCATCCTCCGGACTATAAGTGTCATGTGCCTCCTCCATTTATCTTCACTATGTGACAATATTGTTCGGTTATAACAATTGCTAACTCTGCAAAATGTGCAGTCAACGGAATTTTGTCAGGCTATCAGTCTTTAATAATTTTCTAGAATAACTTAAACAATATGACTCAACAAAAGAATATTAGACTCCATTTTCTGTGGGTATTTGGTGGATCAAGAATTCCCACGACTCTATCTCTGAGCCCTGTTATGTTTTACAATTCATTTTCGGGTGCTAGCCCCTTTTTCTTCAACCCTTAACTTGCATGTGACCATGGTTGTGACCAAGTGATAATAGTTGGGTGCTTATCCAAAGCCTTGAAAATTTGGTATCGAGATCTTCGGGGATTTCCCTTTTCTCACATCACAAACATCGCAAAACATTGAACTGGAGAACTTGTGAAGGATAGTGGATCTACGGTCCACATTCCCTGTTTGGTCTATGGTGGATATGAGCTTCAGGACTCCGGGCTTCGACGGTTTCCAAAGCACATCACAACAAATATCCCAGAGTGTCGCATTGGAGAACTTGTGAAGTGGGGTGGATCAACGATCCTTGGATTACCAACATCCAACGACTGATATTTACTACAGAACTTCGGGCTTCGGGAGTTCTATACTGTCCATACTCTCAATCCTTCTGGAGTGCCAAGTCTATGGACTACTGCAGTTATTTCCAAGTACAAAGTCATGTGACACCTGACATGCCCTGGGGAGATCCACGTCACCCAGGTGACATCATCATTCCATGTCACATCTATTTCTTTGATACTTTCTCGCTGTTGGACATTGGAGCTTCGGGGTTTCGAGACTTTGGAGATTTAGGGTTCCGAGACTTTTGGGGATTTCACATATGCACACCCAAAAACTCCCAAACAGCGAATCTCTAAAATACTTCCATGTCACCCCTGGTGACATCATCATGTCACATCACTTTGACGCTACGGGACTTTGGGAATTTCTTCCTCCCACTCAATCATGAACCATTTCTTCTAGAGTGTCAAGTCCCTGGATCTTGGGATCTGACACCATGCTTCCCTGTGACCAACGGTTGATATTAATTCTAGCCTTTGGGAGTTCTTTACTCAATGCTAACTGTAACACCTTTCCTCTGGAGTATGAAGTCTCTAGACTTCATGATATGGCACCACACATCTACTACGGTCAAGTTATCGTGGGCCCAGTCTAGTTAAATTATTTGCCAAGGTTTTAACTACTTTATGTATTCATCGGGGGCCCCACTACCCATGCTCGATAGGAGTGCCACGTGGAGAAATACTAGAAGCGGACACGTGGACCAATATGATGGATGACACGTGTCACGTTCTAACTGGAATTTCTATCTTCCAAAGTTTCTTACCCCAATGACACGTGGCACATATCCCATGTGTCCATGATATCCCTGGTGACATCAGCAAGCCAAGTCACTTCGGGACTTCGGGCTTTAGGGCTTCAGGAGATTTTACACTTGCACACTCTAATTCTCACGAATCTGAACTACCAAACTTTCTTACCTTTCGGGTTCCACATAGTACAACTATCAAAAATTAAGGTGGTGGCATGTGGCATGTCTAGGAAAGGTCCACATCACCATAGGCGACTTCATCATGCCACACCACTTCTATTCTTCAGCTTTGGAACTTTTGGCTTCGGGGCTTTGGTAGATTCCACACTAGCACACTCCAATTCTCCCAAATGCCAAACTCCCGAACAAGATGATCTTCTAATAGGTGTCCCCTTTTATGAACGGTCTGCATTAACTCTAGACTTTGGGACTTCGGAAGTTTTCTCCTTAGCACATGTTTCTTCTCCCGAATGATGAATTTCTGAACAGCTGTGAGATCTATGGCTCACAACCACCCGTGCACAGATCTTATGGCTGAGATTTGTTTTTCACCACTGCACCTTACCTTCTTCTCTTGGCTTGATCTAATGGTTATGATCTGTCTTCGGCCAAAACTGACGGTCTATCACTTCTCCCTGGATTTACAATGTAGATCCACTCTGAGACTTCAGAACTTCAGGCTTCAAACCGTTTTTATATATAACACATAGACTTCTTCGAATTTGCGAAGTCCAAAGGACTTGGAGGTTAACTCTCATGCACTGTTTTCCATATCTAACGGTTGGAAAAAGTTGGCATTTCCCCTGCGCATATCTTATGCCCCAAATTTAAACCTTGCTACCCAACACAATGTTTGTTGTGGATTCTTTCTCTGTTTCCATTCCATAAGCCAGTATACCTCCTGAGCTTCATAACATGGCCAAGGTATTCTCTTGGCACCCAGGGGGCGCTCTTAACTCATATTTTGTTCATTTTGACAACAATTCACTCTGAAACCTTTGTTTCATTAACCACTTACACGACCCATCCAGGCTCAGTGTTGAAGCCATGGGCTCTGATACCAATTTGTAATGTCCCTAGCCACCAACAGGTCAGGCAACGTCACAGAGTAAACATCTTTCTTCTCTGATACCAATTTGTAACGTCCCCGACCACCAACAAGTCGGGCAATGTCACGAAGTAAACATCTTTCTACTCTGATACCAATTTGTAATGTCCCCATCCACCAACAGGTCAGACCATTCTACTCCAGACAAAGATATTTTTGTGGAATTATTCACATATAAACTTAACAGGAAATGAAAGAGATAATATGGAAACATACATGCAACAAAACACATGATATTATTACAATAAATATAGACATGCACTTAAATACATCAATTAACCATTAAGCACATAAAAGATACGTACCTCTTAATTGATGTAAACCAACTTCATGCATACCTTCCATGAACCTCCCAGCCTTAGACCACACTTCTCATCACTCTCAACAGTGGGTCACCCCCGAGCTGGGACTAACCTCCACCGGGAAAGGGATTCCTAGGCTAGGAAGGGAAAACAGGAAGTTCCATAGTACAACAGGAAGGATTTTCTCCAAGGATCCACTTACGCCCACAACTCACAGACTCTCATTCCCCACATGCCTGTCCCACCCCAGGAGTATACACCTTCACTGTCACATAGTCCATCGGCTGCTTCACCTCCCTTTCTGAGGCTTCAACAACAGGTCGGATTAGGAATTCTCATATATTTGTAGTTGTTATTGGACTCCCTCCAGGAGAACTCACTTCCCCAACACACTCTCTCACCTAGAGAGAGTTGATCACAGGCCTGACAACCTGCTTCTTCACGCCCGCTCATAGATAACCAGCAGTAGCTCTAGTGAATCCCTTCATAATTCAGCTAAGGTACAGGAATGTCTGTCATTTCAGAAAATCATAGGATATGGCTCAATGGCAACAGGTTCCAGAGGTTCATGCGTTCTTAGTAGTGTGTGCAAGTTTCAGAGATTGCAGAGGTCAACAAAGGAGGGACAAAAATGGTTATTTATGTGAATGCTCAGTCTCAGTACCTGCGTGAGTGGGGAGCATGGAGAGAATGGTGAGTGAACCCCTATAATGACGGATTTCCCCCCATAAAATTACATGCGCCCAGGTTAACACATGGCTCTCTTGGGAGATCCTCCCTCTCCACTTGGAGTTTGTTCCCTTTTTCTAGAGGAACTTAGGCTATCATGGTTTATTTCCCAACTTTATCATTTTAAGGAAATACATTATAATATTCCCTTGGTTTAAGCCCTCAAGATTAGCCCCTTTCTCCTAGCCTCTCATCCCCCTTCCCTTACCTATCCTAGTGGATATTAGTCCCCCATAAATATTTCTTCGTGGTCGGTCTAAACGTAGAGATGTTGTTATATTAATAATATGAATATGTACATGTACAGAAGAGGCTATTGGCCTTTAACATCTATGCTCTTTGGCCTAATAAACACATAATCCTACCATCTTATAATTACTTGGTTCACCAACCTACAAAACATGTTACATTCATAATTACAATCGGGGCTCAGCCTTGGGATATTACATCATGACACAAAAGAATGTCCTACACTAATGGGGAAGATATAGGAAAAGAGAAATCAAAACAATCAGAATGTTCAGTGGATTTTAGCAAAAGCAATGGATGAAGGAAGAAACATCAACATAGTTACACGGGGACACGGTACGACAAGAGCCAACACAACACCAATGGGTGACAGAAGAATGTCAAACCAAAGAAGAAGCTTGATGTGCAGAATGAAAAGGATATATTCAAGCAGGCTAGATAAGAATTCATGAATCCATACATTGCATCAACATCAACTATGTAGAAAAATAAGGAAGTACCAGAATACAAGATGTCTCCATCGTTGGATCACACTAAAGAAGCATAGCCCCTGGGACAAGTAAGTACGATTAAATTTTTTTTGCAATCCTCTGTCAAACTACTAAATGATCCATCCTCTATTAAAGTATTACAAAATATGCTAGAAATATGTAGCATAGAGGCAGAAGGAAAGCTAGAACATGAAACATTTAATCATCTGCATACAAGGAGGAGAACAAACAGAGAATTCAGATTCAACGCTAACATTGGATATTTCAACATGGGAGATATTATACTGGATTTGGTGTCTGAAGTAAATGTGATACCCAAGAAGACATGGTAATGTATGGGAGAACCCACATTAGGATATTCACCTGTTCAGCTAAAACTAGCAAATCAACCCAAAGTTCTACCAATTGGAAGACTAAAAGGAGTGACAGTAGATCTGGATGGAGTGCATACTAAATCCGATTTTGAAGTAATAGAGATAGTAGATGGTACAACACCTTATCCGTCATTACTTGGCTTGGATTGAGAATTTTATACTCAGGCCACAATCAACTTAAAGATGAGGAATATGACATTCAAGTCAATAGAATATAGATTCATTGTGCCATTGGACCCATCAGAAGGGGAAAGGTTTGTAGAACCTACTTGCTTAGACCTGGAGGAAATTAACTAGTTGTACAAAACAACCGTGCAAGAAGAAGATTATGTGAACCCAACTACATATGGGGTACTCATTTGTAGAAGAATCACCTCATGTGCATCAGACTCAAATACGGGTGTAGAGAATTGGTAGCAGAGGTTAGACGAAGTATCCACAAGAAGATGCGCAAGAATAGACTGCGCAGTAAGATGGGTAGGCACGGAGATAAGGGAACCTCCCAGCTTCCATGGGGTGAATGACTTAGAATCATTCTTAACATGGTATGAGGATGAAGTGTTAGAAAATTAGAGGCTCTTATCCCTAGATATAGAACTCAATGCAACACCTGCCAGATGGTGGGGTGAGCAGAAAGAAACAGTGAAGGACTGGTACCAATGTAAGTGGTTACTGTGCATTAGGTTTGGCACAGAACAAGAAAGCAACCAACTGCAGAAATATGACAGACAGGGGGCACCAACAGAAAATTTGGAGAAGTGCAGAGCACTATGGAGGATGAAACCACTGGAGGAATGGCCTCATCATTTTGTTCACACATTAGAAGGGATTCCAGCAAACTGGTATATAGACCAAGAATTGCGCAGAGGAACTACAAACTGGACAGTATTACAGCAAAACTTTATAGTCACTTTCTCATTTGAGCATGAGAACCCAACATAGAATCATAACTTAAACAAATCAGAGGGGTGATATTCATTAAAGAACCAGAATTTGAACTCATGACAAAAGAACAACAGCAAAACAAACAGACAGTAAAAGAACTATTGTCATGCTACCATGTGCAGAAAGAACCACCAGATGAAGAGGACCCGCGAAACATTCAGATTGTAGAAGTTGAAGGTGAAAGAGAAGTGGAAGGTCCACCCCTGGAATCAGAAGTATTTTTTGTGTTGATCAAGGTGAAGAAAGTCAACATTGGGACAATTGAGAATCCCAAAATGGCCAGCATTGGAGATTACTAGGATGAGCAAACAGTGGAAAGCATAACATAGTTATTGCACGAGTACAACGACATGTTCCCAACAACATTCACAAAAATGAAAGGAATAGCAAGAGAGCTAGGTGAAATGAAGATACCTCTTATATATGAGGCAAGTCCAATCAGACAGAGACCATACAAACTAAACCCTATATATAAGCAAAAACTCAAAGCTGAAATTGATAGGATGTTGGAGGATGGGATCATAGAACCTATAGAGGAATCTGAATGGGTAAACCCTATGGTAGTTCAGGAGAAACAATAGGGAGGAATAAGGATATGTTTCAATCTGAGGAAGTTGAATGATGCATGCCTACATGACCCGTTCCCTACTCCTTTCACATATGAGGTGTTGGAGAATGTAGGAGGAGAGGAAGCTTATTTATTCATTGATGGATTCTCAAGATTCCATCAGATCAAGATAGCCCTGGAATATAGATACAAGAACTTTTTCCACAGAATGGGGATCCTAACAGTACACATTCATGTCATTTGGACTGAAGAATGCACCAGCAATATTTTCCAAAGTAATCATAGTTACATTTAAAGAAATCATCCACTAGTTTCTAGAGGTATATTTGGATGATTGGACAGTCTATATTCTGTTGAAATACCATGTAGGGGTGTTGAGACTAATGTTAGAAAGATGCAGGAAGTGTCAGATATCATTAAACATCAAGAAGTGCATCTTCAGAACACCCTTTGGGATACTATTGGGCCATATAGTATGCAAACAAGGCTTGCTGGTAGATCTTGCCAAGATTGCAGTAATTATTAATATACCACCACCAAAATCATTACATTAGTTAAGAGAAACATTGGGACACAAAGGATACTACAGGAAATTTATAAAAGGGTATGTGCATATCATTGTGCCAATGCAGAAATTGTTAAGAAAAGACAACAAGCTTCAGTGGAATGAGGATTGTCAGCACTGATTGGACACCCTGAAAGAGAATATGGTAACTGCACCAATACTAGTATTCTTGGATTGGGAAAAGACATTCCATGTGCATGTAGATGCATTAGCCATAGCACTTGGAGCTATTTTGGAGCATCCAGAAGTAGGAGAATTAGACCATCCTATAGCATTCGCTAGAAAAAAAATGTCAGAATTGGCGCAGAATTTCAATACCACAGAGAGAGAAGGCTTAGATATGGTATACGCGCTTCAGAAGTTTAGGCATTACTTATTGGGAAAACATTTCAATATATTTATAGACCATTCATCTCTCAAATACCTCGTCAACAAGCCAGTGTTGTGGGGAAGAATTTGTATATGGTTATTGTTGTTCTAGGAATTTGACTTCGAAGTGATAGTCAAACCAGGGAAGTTGAATGCAAGACCTGATCACCTATCAAGGATCACTAGTGGAGAGGAACTTACGAATCTAGAAGACAAATTTCCTGATGCACAGTTATTTTTAGTCCAAGTAGTTGATGAATATTCTGTAGACATCATTCAATACTTGAGTACAGGGACTGGGCCACAAGAATTCAACATCGTGTAGAAGAAAATTCTGGTAGTCAAAGTTGCAGACTATCAATTGATCGCAAGACACTTATACAAGATGGGTTCAGATAGTATCTTAAGAAGATGTGTACTAGAACATGAATGACCTAGGATTTTAGCATAAGCCCATGAGGGAATAGATACGACACAGAAGGTATTGCGCGCAAGACTATGGCGGCCGACTATTCACAGATATTCAAAGGAATAATGCTCGAGATGTGATGTATGTCATAGGGTAGGTAAACCGAATAGAAGGGACAAGATTCCCCTGAGACCACAAGTAACCTTGTAGGTATTCAAAAAGTGGGCAATAGATTTTGTGGCAACAATTAACCCACCAGCAAAAATGTTAGGATCCATGTACATTATTACTCTGACAGAGTGCTTAACAAGATGGGCAGAAGCAGCACAAGTAAAAGATTGCATTATAGTGAAAGCCACATACTTCTTGTTTGAGAAAGTGATCACTAAATTTGGATGCCCAAGGATTTTTATGAGTGACCAAAGCACTCACTTCATTAATATCACTATTCATGTGATGATTGAGGAGTTTGAAGTTTATCATCAAAAGAGTACACCATATCACCCTCAAGCAAATGGAACAGTGGAAGCCCTTAATAAGATCCTTGAAAATGCATTGACAAAGATATGGAATGTCAATAGGGATGATTGGGACTTGAAGATAATAGTAGTACTGTGGGCATACAAGACCACATGAAAAAAATTGACATGGCATACACCGTTCATACTGGTGTATGGACAAGAAGCATTGGTGCCACTAGAATTTATAGTACCTAGTCTGCGTGTAGCAGCAATTACAAACATGACAGAGCGAGGTGCAGTTCAAGAAAAGATAATTCAATTGATGATCATGGAAGAATATAGGATTCTAGCATGGTTTCACCAAGAAGTACAGAAAGAAAGGGACAAATCTTGGCATGATAGACATATCAAGAGGAAAAATTTCAAGGAGGGAGACTTAGTCTTGGTGTACGACAGTACATCTCTTCAACACCCGAGAAAAATCAGAATGCATTGGTTAGGACCATATGAAGTAAATACTGTCACAGATGGGGTAGCTATACAATTGAAGGAATTGGGAGGAAAAAAACTCAAAGGGATGATCAATGGGAGTCTACTGAAGATATATAGGGATAGTCAACCTCCTAACACTTAAAAAAAAAAATAGAAGAGCACGCAGCAACAGAGGGGTTACCGCGTCCGACATCAAAACATGGAAACCAGCTAAAAGAGGAGTAGCATGCCGAAAAGATAATTTTCACGTGCACTTGGAACAGCTAGCGCGACGAAGAAAGGAACAACAATCAGAAAAAGGAGGAAAATGAAAAAATGGCAGGTACGAAAAATATGCGCCAATTGATGGCGTCCATAAAAATTAAATGTCAAGAATGATTGATGGGATGACGCATTAATCAAAGCAATTGGCGATGTCAATAGAATTCAAATGAAAGAATGTGGGAAGTGTCAATTCATTTAAAACGCAACTGGGTTAACGTGTCTGAGAAGTTTCACACGATTCCTATATAAGGAAAGCATGCAGGTATAGGAAGGGTTATTGTGAAATTGAGAAAATCATAGAGCGATAGAGTATACAGATCAGAGAGCGAGGTTGCAGGAGTTAGAAAACAAACGAAGCTCAACGGAGACCATTTGAACCACCATGGCACTGCCCAAGATAGGAGCATCGATCCATACCTATAGATGACCTCGAAGCAACCTTAGAGCACCTCAACAGACACAAGGAAATGATCAACAACCACCTCAGCCTACGAAATTCATCAACTTGGATGAAATATCATCACCCAATATGGAACCAGAGAGCCCCACACCAGTGGTGCAGGAAACCCACCAAACAGCAATAGTGGGCATGGATATCGATATGCTAGAAGTAGGACAGGACCAGCAGGCCGAGGACATAGGAAACCTTTTGCACCCTAAAAACACTGAAGAAACCCTGAGGGTTAATGGGACAGTCCCGAACAAGATAGAAACGGTTGCACCAGAAAGGTTACACATAGCAGCACTGGAGCAGCCATAGGAGGGCATGGTAGAATATGTCACTGGACAGCCAGAGGAATATACATAGGAGAGAACAATGGATGTTGGAACCTCGAGTCACCCACCATAGCGGAAGGGAAAGCATCCAGTGGCAAGATCACTACGGAGGTGGGCTATAACAACCATAGTATTACCGCGCATTCTGGAAGGAGTGTGTGTCGCAGCTAACATATTAGGACAAATGGAAAAAATAAGGTACTTGGATCACGTTGTGACCGACATAGATAAGTTTCTAGAGTTTGCAAAGAAAGTGTACCTAGATACCTTCAGTATAGGACACTTTGGCGAACTAATTAACCATCCAAAACAGTGGGTAGCCGGACTAGCCAATGTTGGGATTCTAAGCCTGTTGGAGATCCTGCACTTTGGAAGGGGTCATGATGTAAACAAATACTTCTAGTAGCTTATGGAAGTTACCCATGGAGGGTACCTATGGGTGGAAAAGCATGTTTCAATAAATGTAGAGTTCATTGTGTATATTACAAGGATTCCATATCAGGGAGAGACACCCGTGCAATTCCTCAATGACAAAACTAAGGAGAAGGCATTGGCCGAGGAAATGAAGAAGACATATGGAACAAAAAGAGGGTCATGAAGAATCATAACTAAGCACATTAGTGATGCAAAAACTAGGTTGGCCACAAAACTCATGGCTTGCAAGTTTCTCAAGAAGTGTCGCAAGGAGGAAGTCCCTGTCAGGGTCATCGCAGCATCAGCATGGTGTGTTGATGGAAATATACTTAGCTAGGCCCCGTACTTGTATAACCTATTACTGGAAGATTGCAAGGACGTGCACGACCTTGGGACAAAATTTCACTATTCCTGGCTACTCATCCTGATCGCCTTGGTCGGATGGAGGGATCCTAAACACACATATTTTTTCGAGAGATCCACTCATTTCCACACAACGAGATACCTACAATTGGGGAGAACTTCAAACCCTAAAAACAAAAGTGTAAATGTAGGCATGTTTGTAGAGTATTACAACGACCTGCAGGAAAACATTGCCAACACTTGGCGGGTAACACCAGAAGTGGTCACGCAATATCAGGACATAGCCAACTTTAAAGCGACCAGACATGGAGTATGGATCCAAGCACGAAAGGATCCCTAGAATGAATGGATACAACTAAGGTATTGCGTCAAGGAAGAGGACCTAGAGATGGCCATCAGGGATTGGAAAGATGACTGGAGAGTTCCAGTTCTAAATCAAGAGATTTCCATGAACAAGGAGGTTGATGTAGGGCAAGAACAGACACCTACAAGAGACAAAATGGCACCCAAGAAGCCAAAGCCAAGACAAAATCCATCACAATAGAAGAAAGGGGGTGCTTCAAAGAAAGGTACCCAGGAGGGGAAGAAGAACAACACCCAGGCATCACCGAAATAGGAAAAATATATTGAGACAACACAAGGGACCACGTAAAGTGCTACTCAACAAGAGCAAGTCTACAACAAGAGGCTAATCATACAAACTGGAGGGGCGTGCAAGAAAAATAAGGCACACAAAATGCCACCAAAATATACAATCACTGAGGATGATGCGGACCTCATGGCCCAAATGGTTCAGGACCAAACAACGAAGGATTTTGATGAAGCCCAGCATCAAAGGGACAAGATCTAGGAAGAGTTGGTCAACATGAGGCAGCTCCTAGAGCAGATCAGAAAAATGCAGAGGGTGGGAAAATGGATAGAGTCAGTCCCCGCAACATCACAGATAGGAGCCAAGGTTGGGTCGAGCGAGTAGGATATGATCCAGATGATATCACAGGTAAGCTCGACTTTTCACGTTACACCCAGCATGCTACGCATGGATGAAATTGTGCGCCAGACACCATTGAAATATCTGGCACAAATATAGTTGGAACTGGGGTAGATACCAACCAAGTCACTATATAAATTGAAAGTCAGCATCGTGCAGGAGGTATAGTCACATGCACACACAGACGCAACAGAATAGAAGCAGACAAAGGACAGCAGAGAATTGTTGGAGTTGGTTCTCGAGTAGGTCAGGCTCGAGACCAAAGATGAGAAATATTGCGTCGATAGTATTGAACAGGGATTGGTTGTAGCATATGACAAAATTCCAAAAAGCACGCAAACAGCAGAGCCACGACTATGCAAACAATTGATCATATTGTGCAAACAATCGATCAATACAGGTAGGACATCGAGAACCTCTGGGAACAATTCATCCCTTCCACTCCTCTGGAGGTAAAGGAGCAGAGGAAGCAGGAAGAAATAGGGAAGATGGAGGAAATGGAACAACAAGTCAGCACAACTATCAACTTGTTTGATAAAGTAGCAAATCTATGGACAAAGTTGTAGGAGGATCAATAGGTCCAGTAGTGGGACCAGGAAGAGGAAAAGATAAGCGTAGTTGTCCAGTACCTCAAGAAGAGGCAGAAGACGATGTAGATCATTGAGCACCTCAAAGGAGTACAGAATATGAAGAAGATACAAGCAGAACTCATAGCCACACAGACACAAAAGAAGGAGAGACAAGCTCAAATGGAACCTCTTCAAGATCTAGCAGTGGAGGTCATTACGCAGGAAGAAGAGGCAAAGAATAACATGGCACAAACTCAGTAAGAATGCACAGATATGGTCAGTGAGGAGATTACAGCACAAGTATTGGACGCACTCAGAGAAAAGACTTTGCAAGCTCAAACACAAGCACAATAACTCTCAAACAAGTTCCAAACTCTCGCAGGAGCGGTTAAGGAAGTGCACAAAGTTTAGATGGCTCGAGACGAGCCACATATCATTGTTGGGGGCCTATTGGATGAAGGCCTAGTTATGAGAGAAGGTTATTTTTGGCAAGAGAAGCTTGAACGAAGGAAAGGACAACTGGAAGGAAAAGAAGCAAGTGTAAGGGAAGCAAGCGAGGTATGCATGCAAGGAAGACCTAACGACACTAGGGTTAGGGTTTTTTTAATGTATTGTAATGGTTGATGAGACAAGAATATAAATAGGTAGTAATTATAGGAAGGGAGGGAGAGATAGTAGAGAGATATCGAACGAAAGGCAAGCCAACCAAGGAAGAGAGATTTGTAAGAATTGTATGAGTCAATAAGATGGTGAGCTAGGGAAGTAGTGAGCAACTCAATCCTAATGGTTAGATTGCAGAATGAGGAACCTGGTATGATCTAGTCTACCTTAGAGGGGTCGAGGAGACTATAGAAGAGATTAAGACATAATATTGTAAACACACGCAACGTGACATATTACTGAACCATAATAAAGAGCTTAAGAGCTTTATCTTTGTGGACGTAGCCCAGGAGGGCATGAACCATGGTAACACCTGTGTTATGTGAATGAATGTATGTGTATTTATTGTTGTAAATGGTCAATGTTAGATGAATGAATTAACTAGTTAGATCTGGTATTTCTCATGCATGAACATAATGACTTCTATATTTATACGTTAAACTCAATGAATAAGGATTACAAAGTACAACCACAAATATCCACTCATTCATAGGTTGCAAAAACTTGAGTATTGCAGCCACCCATAGAGCTATCTTGGGTGAGACTGCATAGTACACCCTATGTGTTGCGTTTCCTTCTAGTCTACCAGAGGGGCCGATAGTTTTAGAGGGATTTTGTTGGGATCCTATCAAATCTGAACCAGGTTCAATCTATGATAGTAAGGTAGGATCAAAATAACCCATAAATAATCCTAAGTAGTAAAGTAGAGACATAAAATACCAACAAAGGGTCAAAATCCAACAAGTATCCACAACATCATCATGTTCATCATCTCCTTCAGTATCATACACTAGAGGGTCTTCAAAATTGACAAAGTAATATTTATGTTTATCCTATTCCAATGGAAGACAAAGGGTTTCATTACTTGTAAAGTCAAAAAAACACATTTTTCTAGCATCAAAACATAGCAATTTTTCATTCATATATTCCCTATCTTTATCACAATGATGACCAAAATTTCAATTGTCACATTCATGAGATCTAGTGAAGGTGAGTTATATTTTATGGATAAGAACAATAATAGCATTTCTTAGACTGGGAACAAAGGTAGGAAAATTCTCTTCCATGATTGCTTCCCCAACACAACCTGACCTATTGACTTACACAATCTCAAATTTTTCTTCTAGGAATAGAATATCAGAGTTATCACTATTTTCAAAAAGTTTTCCTTGTCCTTCTTGGATTCTCTAAATGGATTCATGTTTGTAGCATTATTTTCAATGGGGTATCCACCATTTCCATCATAAAAATCATATACATCAGTCCCCAAAATAATGATACTCTCATCACCACAAATATTTTATGTAGTGCTATCATCATAGTCTTCATGGTGGCCAAACACATTTTCACCTAGTTAAGTAATTGCAGTAGAATCCTTTGTATGGGTGCTAGAAATAAGGGCCATAAAATACTCTTCCTCCAAAATAAAACTTGAAAAATTACTTAGCCCCAAATTTGGCGCCTTTTGGTCATACCCATTCTCCATATCATAAATAGCGGGTTTTTAAAAAATCATTGTGTAATGTCTATGGTTATTTCGTTCCAAAATTAGAGGAAAACTTGATTTGAGAAAAAAATCACTAGGAATTCCAAGAGTCATATAACATGCATAGCCTGAATGAGATCGATTGTTGCCTTCTTTGGAGTTCTTCTCAAAATTCTCTTCAATGGTGGCTTCATAAACATGTACTTTCTCAATACTACTTTGTTTTGTTATTGCATTGAGACTGTCAATGACACCGGTAGAAATTACAATATTATCTTCCTAGAATCCACTAATAAATGCCACCTAAACATGTGTTTCATCCCTAAGCTCAAAACTTTCTTTGCAATCATATTTTTCAACTTTTGGGTATGGATCATATTACACATATTGAAAAATAATTTTTCAACCATAACATTTATTTCATAGAGGTATTATGACCTGAATTCAAATGTATCATGTTACACATGTTATGGTTTCATATTGTAATTAACATGATTATCATCATGAACATAGGTATACTTTCCTCATTGATAAGATTATAGAACATGTTCACATCACAATTGTTGTTATGTAGGTGACATTGTATCTCTCTCCAAGGTCGGGTTACCTTCAACAAGGCTCCCAATACCTACAATATATTGAATATATTTTTCATAATTAAAAAACCCCTTTTATGAATGAACTTGATAAGATATTGGTCAACAAGGTGAATCCTCGGTGATCCTTATGATTATTTAAGATGTGTATGATGGTATCTATAATCATAAAAGTTTACAATGTTAGAAATGATGACATTTGATTCAATGGTGTATATGTGTACTAAGTGAAACATGACATTTGCATGGCATTTTTAAAATTTGGGACATTTTGCTTCCATTTATCTATATAATTAGCTCATCCTTTTTTTCATTAGCAGTGCACATAGAGTAATCAATCAAGAAATTGTTTCTTTGCTTTAAACTTCTTGCTCTTCCCATAGCTAGTTTTCATCGAAGTTGAAATTCTTGCATTTCGTTTTCCTCTTGCATGGTTTAAAGAGTCAAGTTGAAATGCCATCAATTTCACAACCACTCTATTGAGTAACAACAACGTAAAATAAAGTTCTAATTAAAATTTATCTAGCAACTTTTCTAGGGATCTTCAAACCCATCTTAGCTTAGGTGTAGAGCTTTGGAATAGGATTGTGAGAATAACTTTCAAAAGATGCTAAACAAACATAAATCTTTGAGTTAGGGAGTGAAATCTAGTTGCCATATCACTGACTTTGGGAAGCCCTTATAACATAAGGGTCAAGCACGAGGTCACATTGGGGAAAACAAAGTAATCATCCCTGCTTTGTTGGTCTTGGTGTTGACTATCGACTGCCCCCCCTCTGCTTTGGTATAGTAGGTGGTACCATAGAGGCCATAATATTTTATACTTCCTACCCAAGGTGATAGCACAGGGAAGATGGTGTTGTACCTGGGATCAACGTTAGCTAGACTCACTTGAACTCCTTGGAGGATTTCCCACTAGTCGATGAGGTAACTTTCACCAGGGAGTTATTTTGTTAAGCAGGTTTTCAATGTAACTTTCCCACCCGCCGAAACTCATCCCCTTCGTGCATTGATCCTACGATCTTGGATTCCATCACCAACTAGTGCTTCTTTGTGAGAATGATTGTTTGCATTCTTTACTCCTATATTAATTAGCATGTGCTATATTACAATAGTGACATGTACGGAATCCATCCAAACATTTTCAAAGGGCTAGTTAGTGGAATATATTTTTATTTAATGTATTAAGGGCTATCTATATTAATTAAGTCCCCACGAGGTAGTAGAGTATGAAATTGAAAACTGTAAGTGGCCTAATTAAATCAACATTGTCTTCATCTCCTAATATTTCCATTTCAAAACTAATGAAACATGCCCTAATAGAAAATTCAATTCCCACAATTCGTATGGAAGGGAATAGTGGTGTCACCAAAGAACACTCTCATGTTGAAACATCTAACAATACTCATTTCTATGCAACACATCATCCCAATCTTACTACTCATTCCATTTATCCTACTCTACCCCTCTCTTTTGATGGTCTAGATTATATACAATGTTACCAACAATTGTCTAAATGGAATGACCAACACAGAAATGTCCAAGATGCTTACACATGGGATGATTATGTCATTGTCACCTATGATACATGTAATTCCATAGGTATATTAAATACCTAGTTGATAAACTATATTGTTAAACTCAAATCCATCTGCACTTCTATTGATTTCTTAAGCCAATCCCTTATCAACGAGTTCATCCCTAACCAGGGCCACATGCATGAAATCCTTGTGACAACCTAACTATATTTCTTAAGCCAATCCCTTATCAACGAGTTCATCCCTAACTATATTTTTTACTAAATATATTACAACCTAACAAGGATACTTATATGCTCTAAGATATCATAAATTTTCCCTTACAAACACAATTCCCTCAAAAGTTTGTTTTCCCATTGGAGAAAATGGTAGCCACATGTATGGCATGCAAGGAAAGATCACTCAGTTTGTCTAGTGGAAAAATATTGTCAACAATTTCTTTTTTTCTATGATATATTTATGCATCAAAATAAAATTTGTTTCAAAAATACAAAAAATGAATTTCAAATCCTTTGATTGTAAATCCTTTGGTCTTTGTACTAAATCCAATTGTCATTGTTCAAGAAAAATAAAATATGTGCAACACTCTTTTGTTAATCTATTTTGCTAACAATATCACCATTGATTGTTTTTAATCAAAGTCAAGAAGTCTTTAGAATCTTGTTTCCATCAAGGAAAACACTCTTTAAACTCTGATTCCATAAGCAATGTGTAGGGAAATTCATTTTCCACGTGCTTTAGTGGCTAGGCTTTGGGTCAAAGTTCATATATTATGTCAATATTCTCTTTTCCAATGCTTTGGTTATTGTGTGTGTTAATTGAACCCTTACTTATCTTATTCCTCTTAGAATATCAATGACACAAGTCTACCCTATAGACCCTTATTTATATGTTCTCACATCTGATTCCTTGGGTTATCTATTATAAAAGGTAGTTTACCAAGGTAAATTTATTGGCCTTCCCTAGTAATGTTTAATCAACTCCCACTATGCTTATGAGCACCTTTTGTAAATATTCTAAAGAGATACTAAAAGAGGATAAAACCTCTATGATACTTATTGGATTAGATGATCACCCAGGGTGGATTCCTTCCTAATGGAAATGGGTTCAAAGGGGGGAAATTACCAAGTATCTTGGTATTCTATTTAGCATTGACATGACTTGAAATCATATGTGAAACTGGGTTATTAATAATCTTACATTCAAACTTGAATACTAGAATAGTCAAGACCTTTCCTTAATATCCAAAATACAATTGGGGGATGATATTTTTAGTTTAATGCATATATATTATTTGTCTCTTTGGCTTCCCAACCAGCAAGGCTAAAATAAAACTCTATCTTAAAAGATCTATTTTGGGTGAAGAATAAAGGGGAAAAGGGTCTACCTATGGTCAAGTGGTTGGTGTGCACTAGGAAACCACAAGATGGAGGACATAGAATTCCTCATTTGGCCCCTTATGGCCTTACCTTGGTAGAAAAGTGGTTTCTTAAGGCCACACAGGGAAATGAATTATGGAAATATATCATAAGGGACAGACTTGGCGAGCTATATGTGCAAAATTTTCTTCATAACCAATTCCTTCTTTTTTCACATAGTATTTTTCTACTAATTGTTATTTGTAGTTTTCATTGGTACCATCATACTTATACTTAGCTCCAAAATCCATCTGCAACTAACTATCTTTTTATCTTCTAGAAACTCAACCAAACTTTAAGTTCTATTTTTTCTAAAAAATTCAAGCTTTGACTACATGGCATCACATTACTCAACTTTCTTTGTTCTCTTCATATGTATGTGGTTATTTTTCACTAAAAATTTCACTCATCAATGCATAATTAACTAAAGGTGACTCCAATCACTTGCTTCTTCTAAGATCAAATTTACTTTCTACTCACTCTCTATCTACTTTTGTCTTCTAGTTCTCAATCTATCATACATTTTAGGTTCTACAACAAAATATTAACCATCTTCACCTCTCACTTGGGTGTCCTTGGCATTAGAGTAGATTATTTAATTTCTTATCCAAATTAAGGTAGAATTTCAAGAGTGTTAGTAACAATGATATCTTGTGCATCATGATGCTTCTCAAATTTTGTTGTGCATGCTTCATCAAAAAAATAAAATGCTTTATTACAAATTTCTGATTTTCCAAGTCCCATAATAAATATGCCTTCGACTGCTCCTCATATCCAATAAAATTAATACACTTGTGCACTCTATCAGAGAAATTTGAATTGTGTTTCTCCTTTGGAATATGAATATAATAGATGCTCCCAAATATATGGAATTGTTTAACAGTATATTTGTGATCACTCCATGCTTCCTCTGGAATAACAGTCCAAATAATTTTAGTCAAACTTTTAGTGTTCAAATAAACCGCACTATTACAATGTTCAACCCTTTCTAGTGAATATTTATGTACTTCAATATGCAATGTGCCATGTCTTAAATAACACAATTCTCACACTCTACCACTCCATTCTATTTTGGTGTATAAGAGGTTTTGAATTTCATCTTAATATCATGTTTTTTGTAGAATGAATCAAAATCATTTGACTTGTATTCTCCACCACTATCAAATATTATGGCTTTCAAAAATTTACCACTCTACTTTTCAACTAGATCCTTCCACTCTTTGAAAAATTCAAATGCATATGCTCTCTTATTTAGAAAATAAAGTGACACATTTATGATGCTATCATCAATTAATTTCATAACTTTCATCTCACCTCCAACATATGGTCTACTTGCTAGTACTAACTTTGCATGCCACACTTTTCCAATAGGGAAACTCTCATGCATTTTTTTGCATAAATTGAATAGTACTAACTTTGCATGCAACACTTTTCCAATATGGAAACTCTCTTGCTAAGAATACAAGCACAAAGGTCCTATGTTTATGGTAATCCATACACCATATTCAATTTATGTAGTAAAATTAAACTAGAGAAACTTAAGTATCCCTACCTTCAATGGCATAGTCTACTAGAGTCAATTGTTGTTGCCAATGCATAGTTAGCACCAATGTCTTTGCCTTACAGTTGATATAGACCATCTTCTTCATAACTTGAGCTATGAGTGCATATCATTTTTTAATTTCAATTATCATGTGCATTTTATCTTCAAATTTGAATTTCAAATCTGATTCTTTGTCGATGTCACATGTCTCACATACATGTAGAAACACAAGTACATCACCTTCACCATCAATCTTTGGGGTCCTTTTATTGCCAAATTTTTATCTCATTATGTAGTGGTTCAAACTTGCCAAATTTATTATGCCTTCCAGTCATATGTCTGGTCACACCAAAGTCAATGTACCAAGCATCTTTGAAAGTATCAATCACAACAAGTGATGTGACCAGTGCACCTTCCTCAGTGTTGTTATCATAATTCTTCTTTGTCACATTTAATGAATGATTCTTACTCTACTCATGTGTTTTCTTGTATCAATCTTGCGCATTATATCCTTTATATTTACAGTAGTAACACACAACAATAGTTTTTCGATATTTCTCTACATTCTGCAAATTTCCTTCTGAAAAATTCATTTGCTCAAATTTCTTCCCTTGATTGTTCTTCATTTTTTTCACTGTGATAGCTTGATCAAAACTTTTACTTTTTAACCTAATCAAGTGTTGTTATTTTTTGGAGTAACATGCCACCAAGAAAATCAAGTAACATTTTTCCAATTCTTCTTGAAACATTCAAATTGGTTACAAAAGTTTGAAATACCTCATTCAACCAATATTTTTGTCAAAGAAACCAAATCCTTTGGATCCATTTTATCACCAATTGCAACCAGTTGGTAGCATACATCTTATATGTGTATCACATAGTCAACAACATTATTTTTATAACCAAGTTTCAAAACCTACAATTGGTTACCTAAGTAAAGACTCTCAATTTATTCAAGATCTCATATAAATTCTATAGTGTGGTCCATATATTATGTGAACTCTTCATGTTCCTAGTTTGAGGAATGATATGATCTACTCCACTAGAAAATATGATATACTATGCATCTTCATCATGTGCCTCAAAATTCACTAAATCAATATGCTCCTTCATTAGGAGAAACTTCCTTGCTATCTACAATCTTCAATAACATATGTTTCGTTGAGACATTTTGTATCTGGAATTTCCAAATGGAGTAGTTATATCCATCCCACGTGATCTCTAATGGGGGAATGCTTGAAGAGGTCAAAAACATTCTCCCCCTTTCTTAATAACCAAAATACATTTACTCTTGATACATATTTATAAATTTCCAGAATGATATCAAACTAGGATTTGATACCATGTTGGGAAGGAGGCGGAATTCTTCTGCGTAGTTGAAAACCAATGCAATTCTAATCCTTTCCAGGATATGTTGATTGATGTGTTACACACTCACATAAACACTCCCAACCATCCTTAATGTATTTTTAGGTTACACAACCTATTCAATTAAGTACAACATAACAAGTTCATCCTACAAAAATTGCATATTGCATCACACATGCACTATTTGATAATAATGACACCCAAGAATGTTAACAAAATCATTGAAAATAGGTTAAAAAAAAATCATATGTCAACAAAGATAATTTCAAGCGAACTTGATGCAGGAGCATTGCTCCACCTCAGCACACGTCAGTCATATTTCATGCATGGTGCGCATTTAAGGGAGGAGAGGTTGATCAAAAGATGGAAAAGCGAAATTGTGTTGTCGCACAAGCTAGAGATAAGGTCACCATTAAGTGGTTGACGATAGAATGGATCTTCATCTGATTTGGAGCAGATTTCCATCATTGTAAATTTCCCTTTCGACAGGCATTTTGAATGGTGATTTGACACCACTGGTTTAAGATTGCGAGGGAAGCTCATTGAGCCTCTCTTGTATAAATATTTGTATTATTTCCAAGAAGAGGTTGGTCAGGTTGTGGGGAGAGAAACACAGGGAGACGAGACTCAGTTGTAGCTCAGACTCCACCATTGTAATTTGGCATTCCACCATTAATAGAAAATGACAGTTTTTCATGTTCTACATTTCTGTGTAATGGATGTTGTGTTATGAATGTCATTTACATGTTTGTGAATTGTAGATGAATGTTAGAAATCATCTTCAAGGATGGATATAGAGTTTTATATCCGAGAGTGTGTTGAGTTAATTCTGGTTCTCTAGGCTAAGTGCAAGGAGTGCGTGACAGAGAGAGGAAAATTTGTGATCCGATGCAAAGAGTGCGTGTCTGAACTTAGTGGAGTCAGAAGAGAAGCTTCCAGGAGGGAACACCATATTAATTTACAGAATCAGGGAGAAATTTCAAGGTGGTTAAGTACCTTTGAAAGAAAGACTGTGTGGGGAGAAGCACAGTTCAAAGTTACTGAACACTCTGAAATACTCTTCCAGGAGGGAATTGAGCCAGTGTGAGTGTGCACAGAAACAACACGGTTGGAGGTGTTGGAGAATCCCAGAATTTTTTAACATTCTGGTGAAGGAAGGATTTGTAAGAAGCACGTCGACAAAGGAAAGGAGATGCCTTAGAACTGATCCAAGCGTTAGGAGTGCACCTAAGGTGTTGCAGGTTCACCTTAAAATCCGTCGAAGAACTGAGCCAAGCGTTAGGAGTGCGCCTAAGGTGTTGCAGGTTCACCTTACAAGATCAGGAAGTAGAGAGAGAGACTACCAAGAGGGAAAGAATAATTCCACTTAAGGATGCAAAGGAACTGGGAACCTTGGAGGTTTTCTAGCCCAGCAAAGTCACAGAAGGGTCTGTGCAGAAATCTGCAAAGAGTGTAGAAAGTATTCGAGAGAAATCTAAGTCTCGAAAGGGGAAATTGTGCTAAGTGTGAAAAGGATTCGAGGACTTGTCAAAGTCCCGAATATGGAGAAAACATCCATCATCAAAGAGGAGACAGCTGGAAGAAGATCCAGAAGTTTGGGAGTGGGAACTTCAGAAGGTTTTTTGGAGGAAAACAAGGATCTTCGCAAAGTTGCAAAGAGAGATTTCATTCTAGACCATTGGATCTAGAAGGAGACATGGCAGAGATCCATGCATTTCATGGGAGGAACCCTTAGGAGAAAATCCAAGAGGAGAATACCCGAAGAGATAGGAAATCTGAAGTAATCCTAGTCGTCCATTGGGATAGGATGTGTGGCGCGGGATCAACACATCGTTGATACGCAATTCAGGAGAAGCAGAGTCGAAAGGAGAGAGGAATCACGAATTCCAAGCTTGCAAATTTGATCACATTCGTTGATCATGAGAAGAGAGTAGACCATAGATCTGGTCTCGGAGAATTCACCGATTCAAAAATTGGGAAGAATGGAGAAAGAAGCTCACGAAATTTTTGAAGTAAGGAATCGCGAAGGGAGTCGGCCCATGGTTGTAGTTTGTGGTCATGTCAAGGAGGAATCCTAGCATGGGAAGCTAGCGGAGTTAGTGTTAAGAGTTGAAAAATGATAAGGAGAGGGCCTGTGGGTGCTACATAACCGTACCGAGGAAGTGAAGGGCATGTGTCAAGTTAAAACAGTTCCATCAGGAGCCCAACGAACCATTCGATTCGGCAACTTGAATGATCCTAGACCGGGAGGTTGAGAAGCCATTTGGAGGGAAGGGGGTTTTCACTAGAGTGGTATTAGATATTGATCTATCTACAGATCATAGGCAAGGGAGATATCAGAGCGAATACAGAATTGATTTTTGTAAGCAGGGGAGACAAAGTGTGATGCTCTGTTGAAGTTGTTGCAAGGTGTGCAGTAGATGGTAAACAACCATGTGGGTTGTATTTGAAATAGGATGGCCATTGGAATCTATGATCAAGGTCAGGGGGAAGTCTCGCCACAAAAGAGAAAAGCGGAGATGGACAAGCAACTTGGTGAAATCTGAGCACAAATGGAGAGGCTTGAATTCAAGATGCAGTAGGAGTCAAAGGTACACTAGAGATACAAATGGCCTTTGAAGAGAACATACATAAGGTAGCAGCAGATGTTAAGAAGGTGGTTGAGGCACGCTGAAAACATTAGTGACGATTGAAAGATATCTAGAAAAAGTCTCATAGATTTCCAGGTGGGCGATAAGAAGGGATCATTGGATCTCGTAAACGGCTAGGTGAGATTAGGAGACATCCCAGATTTCTAGGTGGGAAAGGACGAAGAGATGAGCTCAAATGAGATTTCACGTCAGAGGATGTTGACAAATGAAGAGGATGTGGGAGGAATACCTCACTCATATGGAGATTTGCGCAGAGCTGCGAGCCGTGTGAATGAATATGATGAGAAGTTGCAAACTTCCACCATCAAAGAGAAGGATCAGGGGAGCGTTCTGCTCATTGGAGGAGTCGATATATTCCTACCAAGCGGCCGAGGAGAGGCTAGTACAAATGTTGCAGATGTGACAAGAAGACAACAAGTTGATACTATCATGGAAGAAGAGGAACAGATACTGATGTCTGTACCAATAGAAGGAGAATGCCCAGTTGAGTTACTCACTCGGTGGGAATTGGAGTTAAAGGCACTGGAGGATTGGTTGGGAAATCTAGAACCAGAAGGTGGTTGTCGAGATATAGCCATGCCAAAAGAGATACACCAACATGAGTTGCAGTTGGTGGAATCTGCAACAAAACCAGTCGAGAAAATGGCAGGGGTCAATCTGTCAGAGGAAGTAGTTGAACAAGAGTTCAATATTGAGACTGTAGAAGTGGAGGATGCATCAGGGTGGCAAGTCAAGGCCATAAGAGTTGGAGAACATGGATTCGTAAATCAACATGATTTTCCCATGAACAAGGAAGTAATGCAGCAAGTTAGTCTGCAGAAGTAAGGTCAGTCGATAGAGCAGTTGGACGAAGTAGTTGAGGAGATAAGGAAGTTGATGTTGGAGTTGGAAGAGGAATTGGTCAGCATGAGGAAGCTAGGAAAAAGGAAACCTACACGAGCAATGAGGATGATGTAGGAGCAGAAGCAAAAGAGTTGAGAGACAATTCCAAGAGAAATTTTGGGATCCAAGAGGATTTCAACCATGCTGGAAAGCTCATGAGAAGGAGCTCATGATTTTTGTAGTCGTGGAGTATGATGTAGGATCATCTCTCAACCTCAGCATGTGCTAGTCAGATTTCCTGCATGGTGTTCATTTAAGGGAGGAGAGGCACTGCCCTCTCATTTTTCCTCGAGAATCCAACGCGCAATCCAGACATTAAATGATGACAAGCTAGAAGAGAGAAATTGTGTTGTCGCACAAGCTAGAGATAAGGTCATTGTTGGCATTGGGGCAGACCCAGGGTTCAATGCTTCAACAGTGCACCAACAAAACCCTAACTACTAGCCCTTTAAGCAACACCTGAAAAGAAAATGAAGTCTCACCCAAGGTAGAAGTAGGGGGGGTTGCAGGAATCAGGTGTCTACAACCTAGCTGGGACACAGATATGTGATCACAATACTTAACAGAGAACTTAGCAATTAACGTTCATTAGTATTTTAACCCTTATTCACATCACAGGTCAAACCCTGATTACAAAACAGTGTAGTACTACTCAATATCTAAGAACATATAATCATTCAGCACATAGAATTAGAAAATATCTAGCATTCGTTCATACCTAAAGCACTAAGCATCAGTATATCTATCTATTCCACATCAACATCAGTGCACTAAGAAGACAAATACATAAATAACATAAAAACATTGCACAAATCACATCAACACGGGATATACGTGGTTCACCCTAGTTTGGGGCTACATCCACCAACTCTTCTTCTCTTCTTATTAGTCTCTTCCAATCTTCTTACATGCACCAAGTCAGAACACCAACTCCGCATAGGACAGGAGATATGCACGCACCTCACCAGATCCTCCTTCCCTGAGTTAGATCAAACACAAAGCCTTACCCAGTCTGTGTACAAAGTACTTACAAAACGTTTGCACTTAGCTTTGCAATCCTTAACACATCTTCTTTCACATAGCTAACATTAGCACTAAGCCATCAACTCTCTAGGTCTCTCTTCTTACATCGCCTAGCGACTTATTTATACATTACAAAAAGGGCCTAAACATGGGAAAAACCCATGGGTCGACATCCCATACCCATTACACAAACCCTAAACCCCAAAAATCCTTCAAAAAGGGTGAGATCCCATGATCTCTACTTTGCCTAGTGCTTCGTCTCCGACTAGCCTATCGAAGTCCCAAAAATGGTCAAACATGACCAATGTTTCCACAAAATTTGGTCAAGGGCCAACAGGCCCCCAACACTCACATGCGACTCATCCCAAGCCACTCTGATCTCAGAAACACTGTTTCGAAGGCCTTGATCTTAACTTGATATTCCTCGACTTGTTGCTTCTCCAGAGCCTCCTTCTCGGTGAACTCCTAAATGACTTATTCAGTGACAGGACCTTCTAGGTGTTTTTCCACTGCTACGACCACCTATTCCAACTGTTATCCTTGTCCATTTATTTCTTCAAAGAGGGTGTAGGCTTCATCATACACCGACTGGAGTCGTTGTGTCACCTTCATCACTCTGCTCTAGATAGCAGTGACCTGCTGCTGAATTACGCATTGCTCCTACAATCTCTTCATTTTCTCAACGATCGTAAGATGCTTTAGTTGCGCTTGCACTATCAATGCATTTTGCTTCACTTCCTGGAGTTATGTCTCCAATCTCCTCAGTTATGGGTCTTCTGCAAGGCACTCATAGGTCTGCACACTTTGGTTACTTAATTTCTTGCATTCTAAAGACAATACCTTGATTATTTCTACTATGCTCCTAGTCGTTTATTCCCTCTAATCTCTTACTTCTTATGGGGTGCTAGGTACTGCTTGTAGTTCTAGCTCTGCTACTCTTGCTTGAAGCTACTGAATGGCCTTAGTGAGCTTCCCCACTTGGATCTTTGTTGTCTCTTATTCTATCTGAGCCAATCTTGTCATAGAGCGAAGTGCTCTAGTGACTGCTTCTCTAACCCCAATCTTCTCCGCAAGCAGCTGGTCTTTCTCTTTCTGGATTTGTTCTTTGTCTTCTTCAAATTTTTCTCTAAGGTCATATTTCTCTTGCTACACAACCCAACGTTTCTCTAGGGCTTCCTCCTTTACTTGCTTCAAGGCCTTTTTGGTCTGCTCTTTTTCTTCTTGTACTCGACGAAGGCGAGCCTTTGTAGCATCTGCTATCCTTCGCAGTTGGGTGGGCTCATCCCCCAACTCTACAACTTTTGATGATGATGGTGCAGTAGACACTGCACGGCTCGAATAGAAAGAATGTTGTACCCCCTTCAAGTCTGCCTCGATTTTGTCTTACATTGTCTCTTGCTTTGCTTCATTTCACTGCAAGATATCCTCTGAAGCATCTACTATAGCTACAATGATGAGGTCAATATCATCCACTGTGAGTACATTCTGTGATTGAGGCTTATTGGCTCGTGACTTCTTCCGCACTGAGGGTTTCTTCGGAGAAACCTTCCTTTTATTTGATGTCTCGGCCTGTGTAAGGGGATCTTTCGACGATGTCACTTTTCCCTCTTCTTGCTTGTCTTCTTCCCCTCCCTCTTCTTGGTTTACTTCGTCACCTCCCCCTCATCCAGGTGAGTCAGGCACAGTTTCCTCCGATGTGTTGTTTATCTCCTGAACTTGTTCCTTCTTTTTCTTTTTCTTAGCACTTCTCAGTCCATCACACTCAGTCCTGGTGACCATAGGACTTCCGATGAGGTTGGGGTAGGAGAGTTCTGCATCTCCAACTGGTACAAGGAATTCTATAGGCCATTCTTTGGTTATCTCCTCCATATCTTCCTCAGTCAATTTATAGTAAGACTGCAACTCCTCCTTGTTTTCATCCCCACGTGCGCTGATATATATGAAGTGTCGGTCTGTGTGGAACTTCGTGAGTGGTCTTAACCTATGGAGTGTATTCGGCATAATTTTGAAGAATGAATCAATGGCATGTGTGAGCTATAGGTAGTAGGAGTGGAAGATAGCATTCAACTGCCACTGCTTCACCATATTTCTTGTATACCACAAGGTGGTGAACCTCGCAGTTGGTGGTTCTAATGGCTTGTCTTCTGGGAATGTTGGTCCCTCCAGCATCTTCCAAGCAACAAATGCTATAAGAATGAGTAACCAGTTGAAGTGGAATTCATAACCTTGGTCTTGCACTTCGCAATAGTCATTCTCCAACTCGTTGGCGAGGTATCTCACCCAGTTCATATGCATCCYTTCAACGCACTTCCTTGTGAGGTCAACTACGAACCCTGTGACCTGCATCGGTCTATTCTTCCTTACGATCTTTCCCACTATCAACTGAAAATCTAGGTGCATTGTGCCATCCTGGATGGAGGTTACCTTGTAGCCTCGCTTCCCCTTCTCCACATCACCGTAGGTGTCCTTTATACGTTGCGCCACGGAGAAATCTCCAGACTTCCCTAGATAGAAATGGTGAGGGTCTAATCCTTGTATGTTGAATCTAGTGATCATGTGGAGCAGTGCCAGATCCACAGTCACACGCCTATCTAATCATATATAGCCTCCATGGTAGAACAACAGGAGGATTTTAATGCACATGTTAACCTCCTAATGTCTACCTAAGTGGGGTATCTTCATGACGTTGAGGATGGTGGACCTCGAAATCTCCCTGATCCATGGTTGGGGGACTATATTCGGCTTCTTCCCAGTCATCTTTGTTAAGTACCTATGCGGTGTGAGAAGCACATAATTCTTCCTATATCCTGGGTTAAAGTCATTGATGTTAAGATCAGGGATCAATCCTAGTTGTGGTCCAACTGTGTGTATCCCCTTCGGGAGGTATGCAATGATGAGCATGTACTCTAAGTCACATGGGACACTGTCACGACTAATCGTGCTAGCCATAGGTGGGATGTAGTTGAGCAAGATCGACGGGATCAGCTTCGCATTCGCCAAGTCGTCGTGGTGCTTGCTTATCTTCTATGTCGCAGTTCAGGATGGCCCAGATCGACATCCATTCAAGGGGGATTATTTCAATCCTTGCGTCAATGAGGCTTGTACTCCTGTGAACATAACTTTCTTAGCCATAAGGTCTATTAGGATCTCCTCCACATACTTCTCTACTGCGCTAAGGTCACCCGACATGCACGCTCGTGATCAAATATCTCGGGTAGGAAAATAGACACTTAAGGTAAGAAACGGGTGGTGAGGTCTCAAAAGCACATCACGATAGCAATCAATTCTTTGTTAGCTCGGATAATCACAATTTGCAAAAAGTGGTCCCGGTGAGGTATTCGATGGATTAAATAGGCAACGGCGTAACAGATTACTCCAATGGGATGAAATACCTTAATAAATATGATTCCATCCATTATGGCATGGTCTCAACGGTCCAATGGAAATCTTTCCAGTAATAACTGTGTTTCTAGCTATTCTGGAGAATTATTCAAACGGTCGGGATGCCTCCAACGGTCATATAGCTTCGTCATGGCGAAGTGTCATTCTGCGTTGTTCTGCTATTCCGACGATGTTCAATTTTTGCAAGCCTGCTTCCTGTGATGTCTTCACTGGAACCTCTTGTAGTGTTTCTAGCTTGGTTTTCTTCTTACTGATATTTCTGGCCTTCTTCCCTATGATTTAAGTCTCTAGATTCCTCTTTCCATTTTTATTCTTATATTCTCTTAGCATAGTAACTTCACACTGTTGATGTTCTCTCAAAAGTTTCACATGTAATATCTCTTCTCTTACTACTTTTGGGGTAGGTTCTCTTCTCTACTGCATGGATAGGTTCTTTAAGCATTCTTGCATTCTTTCAACCTCAACAACTAAGTCTCTAACCCTCATTTTATTCGACTTGTCCTCTTTTTCTTGTACTATTTGCTCTATTTTCTCGGCTATGAAGTCCCTTAATTCTTGTTTTTTCTGTTATGTGGCTTCCTCTTCTTCTTTCCTTCAGATCTGATCTTCCCCAATCCAAGTCTTTCCTAAAAAAAGTGCAAAAGGAGTGTTGTTCTCAACAAACTTAATGACCTCAAAGTCTTCTTCATTCGATTCCCCATGAGAAATCATAGGTACATGAGTAAGTCTTCCACGTAGGGTTATCATCTTTCCTTTAAACAAGCCTATCTCTCCTAATGAAGGAATCATATCATGCTTTCCCAAAATTTCCCAAGTACTTTCTAGCATAATGTTCACCTGTGTTCCCTCATCCAACATACAGTCTATGTCGAAGTCTCCTATTCTTGTTTCTATGCACTTCTTTTCTTTTAATATCTTTGGTAAACTGATGTATCTGTGATCATTCAATGTTTCTTTCAGCTATAATAACATCTTCTCTGATTATGTTTGATTCTCTAACATATCCTTAGTTTCTTAACCTTCTTCATGGTTTACTTGTCTCAAGTTCATCTTCTCAACTTTAGAAATCATTCTAGGGAAATCCAAAACCTCATGACCAACATCTTTACAACAAATACAAATAGGACCTATGTTAGGGAATTCTTTAGCAAGATGTCCTGGTCTTCTGCAGTTATAACACAGTATCAATACTCTCTTTCTCTTAAATGATCCCCAACCTTGTACTGCGCACTCCGAACACATTCATGGACCTGCAATCTGCAAAAAATCTTTCTAGGGTCCTGCATCCACTTGTCTGTCTAAAAATTATTTCTATGCATAGGAATAACATATCTTTCACTATTTCTATCAAATCTATTCAGATCAAATCTTCTTTCTTCTAGTTGTGCCCTAGTTTTGAGACTAGGACCAAATATATCAAACATACCTATATCCATACTTTCAAAGAAAAAATTTCCACTTATCTTACCTTTACCAGAGCACAAAGCTTTAAGATCTCACCTCTTTCTTCAGATCAGGCTTCCTTCTCTTAGCACAAAGATTCTCAAGTCAAGTAGAATATTGCGCACTACAACATCATATCTACGCACAAAGCTTTCTCTTTTCTTTAGTTCCTAACAATCATAGTTTCAGGTCCCAGCAACGAAACCATTTGTTGGCACAGGGGCAGACCCAGGGTTCAACGCTTTAATAGTGCACCAACAAAACCCTAACTATTGGCCCTTTCGGCAACACCTGCAAAGAAGATGAAGTCTCACCCAAGGTAGAGGAAAGGGGGGTTGTAGGACTCAGGTGTCTACAACCTAGCTAGGACACAGATCTATGATCACAATACTTAACAGAGCACTTATCAATTAACGCTCATTAGTCTTTTAAAATTTATTCACATCGCAGGTCAAACCCTGATTCTAGAACAACACAGTATTACTGAAGATCTAATCACATATAATCATTCATCACATAGCATTAGAACATATCTAGCATTTTTTCATACCTAAAGCACTAAGCATCAATAGAACTATCTATTTCTGTTCTAAGACTTTTGCGATCATTGTTTTGTTCAGAGAACTCTCTGAACAAAACTATCTATTCCACATCAAGATCAGTGCACTAAGAAGATAAATACATAAATAACATAAACAACATAGCACAAAGCACATCAACACAGGATATAGATGGTTCACCCCAGTGTGGGGCTATGTCCACCAACTCTTCTTCTCTTCTTATTAGTCTCTTCCAATCTTCTTACATGCACCAAGCCAGAACTCCAAATCTGCATAGGACAGCAAATCTGTGCACACCTCGCTAGATCCTCCTTCCCCGATTTAGATCAAAGAACAAATCCTTACCCAGTCTGTGCACAAAGTACTTACAAAACATTTTCACTTAGATCTGCAAGCCTTAACACATCTTCTTGCACATAGCTAACATTAGCACTAAGCCATCGTCTCTCTAGGTCTCTCTTCTTACATCGCTTAGATACTTATTTATACATTACAAAAAGGGCCTAAACATGGGAAAACCCCATGGGCCAACATCCCATACCCATTACACAAACCCTAAACCCCAAAAAGAACACAAAAAGGGAGAGATCCCACGATCTTCGCTTCTCCTGGGTGCTTCATCTTCGACCAGCCTCGCGAAGTCCCAAAAATGGTCAAACACGACCAATGTTTCCACAAAAATTGGTTGAGGGATAACAGTCACCATTAAGTGGTTGACAGCATAATGGATCTGCATCTGATTTGGAGAATATTTCCAACATTGTAAATTTCCCTTTCAATAGGCATTTTGAATGGTGATTTGACACCACTAGTTTAAGCTTGCAAGGGAAGTTCGTTGAGCCCCTCTTGTATAAATCTTTATATTATTTCCAAGAAGAGGTTGGTCAAGTTTTAGGGAGAGAAACACAGGGAGCCGAGAATCAGTTGTAGCTCGGAATCCACCATTGTAATTTAGCATTCCACTATTAATAGAAAATGAGAGTTCTTCCTCTTCTACATTTATGTGTAATGGATGTTGTGTTATTAATGTCATTTACATGTTTTTGAATTGTATATGAATGTTAGAAATCGTCTGCAGGGATAGAGATACAGTTTTCTATCCGAGAGTGTGTTGAGTTAAGTCTGGTTCTCTAGGCTAAGTGCAAGGAGTGCACGATAGAGAGAGGAAACTTTGTGAGCTGATGCAAGGAGTGCGTTTCTAAACTCAGTGGAGTCAGAAGAGAAGTTGCGAGGAGGGAACACCATATTAATTTATAGAATCGGGGAGAAATTTCAAGGCGGTTAAGTACCTTGGAAAGAAATACTATGTGGGGAGAAGCACAGTTCAGAGTTACTGAACACTCTAAAATACTCTTCTAGGAGGGCATCGAGCTAGTGTGAGCGTGCACAGAAACAACATGATTGAAGGTGTTGGAGAATCCCAGAATTGTTGAACATTCTGGTGAAGGAAGGCTTTGCAAGAAGCATGTTGACAAAGGAAAGGAGATGACTTAAACCTTTCCCTAAGGCTAAGGGAGAAGTTGTCAAAGAACTGAGCCAAGAACCAGGAGTGCACCTAAGGTGTTGCAAGCTCATCCTACAAGATTGGGAAGCAGAGAGAGAGACTTCCAAGAGGGAAAGAAGAAATCCACTGAAGGACACAAAGGAACTGTTAACCTTGGAGGTTTTCAAGCCGAGAAAAGTCACATAAGGGTTTGCGCAGAACTCTAAAATGAGTGCAGAAATTATTCGAGAATACTCTAAGTCTTGAAAGAGGAAAATGTGTTAAGTGTGCAAAGGAGTCAAGGACTTGTCGAAGTCCCGAAGACGGAGAAATCATCCATCGTTGAAGAGGAGACAGGTGGCAGAAGATCGAGAAGTTTGGGAGTGGGAACTTTGGAAGGTTTTTCGAAGGAAAACAAGGGTCTTCGCAAAGTCACAAAGAGTGATTTCATTCTAGACCGTTGGATCTGGAAGGAGTGTAAATGTGTTGAACCTGCACAGAATAGATCTAGCTAGAAAATACTACACACATTTGCAGAGAGAAATTGAGAAAGAAGAAGCAAGATAGAAAGAATGGAAGAATTCTCATTAACCATATTCCACACTCAAAGAGTGAGTAATTTACAATATATATAGGATACATGAGTAAATAATGAGCCATAGTGGTGGTCTAGATTGATCTGGACACACACCAGTAGTTACAAGAGTAAACTGCCACCCAGTCTAGTCTCTCAGATAGTTACGGAAGTGAACTGCCACCTAGCTTAGTTAACTGGTCAAGTAGTCTTCAGTTAACTAATTGAACAAAGAGTAGTGAGTTGGTAATGATCCAAATGTTGCATGGTGACAAAACCAATGCAACATCTAAACTCAACTCAACTAGTCAAACTGAAGTGTCAACTGAAAGAGAATATTCTCGAGGTGGAATATTCTCCCATAAAATATAGGAGACTGGACAATGACTAATTATGACTAATAAACAAGGAATAACCTTAGGAAAAATAAATCCTAGGTGTGTGTGAAGTAACTCCAACACCCCCCTTGAACATCACTATGGTGAAAATAAAGAATGGGTCCCGGCTATGAGGCCATGTTAGGTAGCCAAATGCAAAGATACAACGAGACTAAGCTTGAGGAAGAGGGGAAAACCTCATGGGATCAAACCCCCTCAAATTACAATGCATAAAATAAAAATGATAAAAGGAGACAAAGGCAGTTACTGAAACCATGTCCTTCCTCCAATAGGAATACCATAGTATTGCAGAGTTTGTGCTCTTTGAGATTTTGTTGAAGATGTAGATGTCTACGGATCTGACAAAGTATATGGATCATTGATATTTCCATACATATCCACTTTATCTTCTTGTAATGAATAATATCCAAAATAAAGTTTGGATGGAACTTTGAAAACCGTCTCTGACGTTCCAGGAAAAAATACTTTAAAATTTTTGTTGTACTTCTTAGAAACGATCATAACTTGAGTTCGAACTCGTTTAAGATGATTTGTTTTTTGAAATTGGATATTTTCGAGAGGAATTCAAATAATCAATTTATTTTAATAAGTATTCAAAAGTATTTAGAATGGAGTCGTGTACACGGCTCCCTTTTTGACTCCTGATATGCATGGAGTGCATGCAAAGAGGTAATACACATGTGACCCGAGATGCATGCCATATATCTTCCATTGAATTCCAGAAAACAAATCTGAAATGGAGTAGACATCATCTTCAATTAATGGAATACAAATTTCTGCAAATACTTTTGTAGAAGACTCTTCATAATAAGAGGCTTGATCTTACGATGGCTTCTCTTTTGTCTCTATATGTTCGACCTCATACATGGAATATTCACAGGATTCTTTATTCCCAAATAGAACCCTTAATATGGTCCATAATTCATTTGGAGTTAATCCTTGTGATTCTTCATATACTTGATGGAAAAGTTAGGGAGAAACAGACATGATGATACTTCCCTAGCCCATATCTTGTCTATTGAGAAAGTCATTTATCTCATCGACGGAATGGGAGCTCTACTTCCATTACCATGAATTTATTTGGTATAAACCTCTGCATCTAAGATGAAGAAGAATTTTGGCTTCCATTCCAAATAGTTATGGTATTGAGAGTATTTTATTGAATAATCCATCTTTTGTTGTCTTGAATCTTTTATACACCTGTAAAAAAATGATTTGGTGTATCTTTTGCTTAATTCTAGTTAGCTCGATACCATGTAAATGTGTTGAACACGTATAGATAATATCTAGCTAGAAAATACTACACATATTTAGAGACAAATTGAGAAAGAAGAAGCAAGATAGAAGAATGGAAATTCTCATTAGCAGTATTCCCACCTCAAGAGTGAATAATTTGCACAATAGATATAGGATACATGAGTATAATGAGCCATAGTGGTGATCTAGATTGATCCGGGCTACCTGGCCGATTTACAGGAGTGAAATGCACCTAGTCTAGTCTCTCCAGTAGTTGAAGAGGTGAAATGCCACTAGTTGAGTTAACTGATGCTAGTCTTGATTCTTGAATGAACAAAAGTATTGAGTTGGTGATGATCCGTCAACTAGTCTTCAGTTAACTGAATGAACAAAGAGTAGTGAGTTGGTGATGATCCCAATGTTGCATGGTGACAAAACCAATGCAACATCTAAACTCAACTCAACTAGTCAAACTGAAGTGTCAACTGAAAGAGAATATTCTCAAGGTGGAATATTCTCCCCTAAAATATAGGATACTAGATAATGACTAACTATGACTAATAAACAAGGAACAACCTTAGGAAAAATAAATCCTATGTGTGTGTGAAGTAACTCCAACAAGGAGACGTGGTACAGATCCATGCATTTCAAGGGAGGAACCCTTCGGAGAAAATCCAAGAGGAGAATACTCGAAGAGTTGGGAAAGACGAAGTAATCCTAGACATCCATTGGGATAGGACATGTGGCGAGGGATGATCACATCGTTGATACGCAATTCGAGAGAAGAAGATTCAGGAGGAGAGAGGACTCGTGAAGTTTGAACTTGCGAATTTTATCACAGCAGTTGATCACGAGAAGAGCGTGGACCATAGATATGGTCCCAAAGAATTCACCAATTCAGAAATCGGAAAGAAAGGTGTAATACCCCAAGGACATTCCCCAATTTCATTATGAATTGTAATTATGTTTTATAGGCTGGTGAGCCAAGTTTATATAAGTTCATGGGCTTATGTGTTTATTAGGCCAGAGAGCCTAAGTATTGAAGGCCAAGAGTCTAGTTTTTGTACATGTAATGATGCACATTATTAATATAAAAACATCTATGTGTGTGGACTCACCACGATGAATGACTGATGGGGGAATAAGCTTCCACAAAGCCTAGGTAAGGGAGAGGGGGCTGAAAGGTTGGGAGAAGGGATAACCTTAAGAGCTTAAGACCTTGGGGATAATAATTAAATGTTAATCCAAAGTTGTGTAAATGTTTATGTTTTATCCTAAATTCCTGGTTGGGGGAACATGTGAAAAATGGGGAGCATGCATCCCCAAGGAGATAGGTGTCGACCTCGGCGCATGTAGTTAAAACCAGAGAAGGGAGTTGTGTTGGAGGTTCAACCTCCCATTTTCCATCCTCCATCTGAACTCACGGGTGTCCATGATCGACCTCTGTTTCGGTGTTTGCTATGGGGAATTCTTAATTGAACCGTTAAGTCTTTGTGTGGGATATCTATACACCCTCACGCATCTATGAAACTAGAATCACGAACCCGTTCTATATTGCATGGTTGAGAAACCCAAAATTTCCTGAGTCATGTTGTTTTATCACAGTGGGTTGTCGTGGCCATGTAGTTCCTGATCGTGCTGTGAGCAAATCTCTCCAAGTGAGAGAGTGCGCAGAGGAAGTGAGAACTCCTGGAATGGGTCCTGTAGCTACCATAGAGCTCAGAGACTTCCACTCTGGTCTGTTGCTAAATCCTAAGGAAAGGGAGGTTTCAAATCCAAAGGATTTTCCGTGTGACAGTGAAGGTGTATACTCCTGGGGTGGGACAGGCATGTGGGGAATGAGGGTCTATGAGTAGTGGGCGTAAGTGACTCCTAGGAGAGAATCATTCCTATGTAATTATGTGTCTTTCATTGACCTTTCCTAGCCTAGGATTCCCTGCCCAGTGGAGCTTAGTTCTAGCTCAGGTGTGACCTACTGCTGAGAGTAATGAGCAGCACGGTCTAAGGTTGGGAGGTTCGTGGAAGTTCTACACGCAGTTGGTGGAATTACTATAGTTTAAAAGATAAGCATCAGTTTGTGCTTAATATTATGTTTTGGATGCCTGTGATGCTTATTTGTTATCATGTATTCTGTTGTGCATATGAATTCTTGTTAATGTCCTTGATGATGTATATTAGCAGTAATCATGTGCTTACTCTGTATTGTTTAGAACAATCTATTAATTAGATTTAATATGCATGTTATATATATATAGAAGTATGAGAATGTTCCACGTAGTACCATTTCCCATCAAGTGGGTTCATGGCTGGGGATGTTACAATATGGTATCAAAGCTTAAAAGGCTAAGTTAAGGTTGTGTTTGGTAGCATTGCCTGGCCTGTTGGTGGTCGGGGATGTTACAATATGGTATCAGAGCCATGGTTACAACATTGAGCCTGAATGGCTAATGTTAGTGGAAGTTGAAGCAAGAGTTTCGGAAAGAATTGTTGTCGAAGTAGACAAAATTTGAGTTATGGCCCAAGGTTTCAACGCTAAGCCTAGATGGGTCAGATAAGTGGTCATTAGACTCGAGGTTTCAAGGGGAATTTGTGTGAGGAAGAACCAATTTTTGGACCATAGAATGTTCCTAAGTGGAAAGGGGTTGCTTGGCCGTGTTACAAAGCTAAGGAGGTGTAGCAATATAGTAAAACCGCAACTAGTGTGGTATATGGCCATAGGGAGAAAGAGAGCTCAACACCAGAAGTGTTGGAGTCATAGGATCTGTTTGAGAGGAAAGGATATCCCTCACGACCGTTAGATCTAGAGTAGGTGCAGGATAGTTATCTTGGAAACCTTTCAGGGATTCGACTATTAGGAAAAATGATATGTTCTGGTGCACAAACTCCCAATGCCCAAAACTCTAATGTCCCGAAAATATATACATCGTAGATCACAGGAAAAAAGCTTGACCATTGGATCAAGTAGAAGGTCGATCGCAGTTTCAGAATTTTGGTAATCGAGAGAAACGAGATGTACGGATGCAAAAAATTTCGATGCCCGAAACTCTGAAATGAAAAGCGAGCAGGGTGGGACCTGATGACATCATCGATGGTGATGTGGACCTTCCTATATCTTTCACGTGCCATCACCCTAGTTGGTGAAATTTGTACTATGTGGGCCCAAAGGGAAAAGTAGATCAAAATTTCGGATATCGTAAGATTGGGAAGAAACAAGTGTTGGAACTCCCGAGGTCCGAAGTCCCAAGGTCCCGAGATCTGAAGTCTCGAAGTCCTGAAGTCCCAAAAACTTTGAAGACGAAAAGACCACAGTGGATTTCAGTCATTGGATGATGGGTAAACGTGGACTGTTAATCCACTTGAATTCGCGAGCTCGGTAATCAGAACTCCGAGAGATAATTGTGTGTGCTTTGAAATCTCTGAAGACCGAAAGCCCGACTAGCACCTAGTAGTTTATAATTTGTTCACAGCCCGTGATTGCATGGGTTGGGGACTAAGAAAGAAGGGGCTATCACTCGAAAGTTATAGAGCTGAGTAGAGTTTGGAAGATTCATGAAATCAACACGTTTTCTTAAATCGGATTGGTTTTGAATGTGTGGATTGTTAAGGAGAGATGGCCTGACAAATTCTGGTTGTTTGAACATTGTGATTGCAAAAGTTTGATGAGTGTCAGAACCGATTAGAATTTCCATGGAGAGAAAATAAATGGAAGAGACACGGAATGCTTCTATTTCAGAAAATGAAAGAGAAGGAATAGATGTCCACTTGGGAGTTGAAGGATCGAACTCCAATGGGCACGGAAAGGAGATAGATAAGGAAGGAAATCTGAGGAAGATCATTGAAAAATTGCAGAAAGATGCCCAAACTCGTCGAGCAGATAGCAGAAAGCTCAGGAAAACTCAGGAAAAACAAGGTGAATTCAACGTAAAGTTGTTAAAGAGTTTGGAGAGAATATAAAAGAAGTTGGATAAGGAGAGTGACTCAAACAGAATAGGGAGTCACCAAATTTATGAGGGGATAAAATCAAGGAGTGTTGGTAGACACCATCATCACTCCCAAAGTCGCTCCAAGAGAAGGGCACTCAGTAGTTCAAGCCCATCTCCTATGAGAAAGAACATGAGATCTGGAGTGGATGAACTAAAGGGCGAAATGAATAAGATTAAGCCTCCTATGTTTGATGGAGAACATAAGAAGGAGGAAGATGTCAAAACATGGTTGCTTGGCATGAGGAAATATTTCCAAGTGTAGAATTATTCCTCTCATGCAGAAGGAAGAATTGCAATGTATCAACTAAAGGGAAAGGCGTCCATGTGGTGGGATCAGCTTGTGTAGGTGCAACAAATTAGAGAGAAATATATCACTTGGAAAAAATTCAAGAGGTATTTTGAGAAGAAATAATTGACTAAAAGGTATTATGATAGAAAGATGAAAGAGTTCTTTGAACTCAAGCTGGGAAGCATGACCATTGATGAATACGAATGAAGATTTTTTGAATTGTTGAAGTATGTTTTGTTCATCAAGGATGAGACTGTGAAGATTCATAGATATCTAAGTGGATTTCCACTCAGCCCTAGACAACAAGCAAGCTGATTTTTAGTCGCACATGATTGAAGTGGAAGGTATGACTAACAACCATGCCTTTACTATTTTAATTGATTCAGGGGCTAGCCATAGTTATATAGATCCTAGAGCGGTGGAAAGTTTTCATTTATCAAGAAGAAAACACGAAAAATATTGGTTAGTGCAGTTGGCTATAGGAACCAAGAGGAAAGTCACTGAGTTGGTTAAGTCTTGTCCTGTGGACATGAATGGACTGAGCACGAAGGCTGAATTGAACATTCTTCCTTTAGGCTCTTATGAATGTTTAATTGGGATGGATTGGTTGGACTAGCACCATGCCATCCTGGATTGTCTTAACAAGGCATTCACTTGCCTGGATGAGGAAGGGAATCAGAAAACAGTTCAAGGAATTCCGAGAGTTGTTGCTATCAGAGAAATCTCAGCAATGCAACTGAAGAAGTGCTACAGAAAAGGTTGCCAATTATTTGCAGCCCATGTGGAGGAAACACCCAAGGATAAGGTGTCAAGTATTGGAGATCATGTGGTACTAAAGGAGTTTGAATATGTATTTCAGGAGGTACCATGATTACCTCCAAAAAGAGATATTGACTTCTCTGTAAACTTGATGCCTGGAGCAGCTCCAGTATCAAAAGCTCCTTACAGAATGAGTACGCCAGAGCTGAAAGAACTACAATTGCATCTTGAGGAGCTTCTGAAAAAGGGGTACATACACCCAAGCATGTCACCTTGGGGTTCCCCGGTTCTATTCGTGAAGAAAAAGGACAGAACATTGATATTGTGTATCGATTTTAGACAATTGAACAAGGTAACTGTAAAGAACAAGTATCCTCTGTTGAGGATTGATGACCTCTTCGATCAGTTGAAGGATGCGAAGATATTTTCGAAGATATACCTCAAGTCATGATACCACCAGGTAAGGATTAAGGATGAAGACATCAGCAAGACCTCTTTTAGAACAAGCTATGGTCATTACGAGTTCACAGTGGTGTTGTTTGGGTTGTTAAACGCACCTGTTGTTTTTATGTGCTTCATGAATGGTGTGTTCAGGGACTATCTAGACAAGTTCGTCATAGTCTTCCTAGATGAAATTCTGGTGTATTCCAAGTCGGAGGAAGATCATGAATAGCATATTAGGATGGTGTTGCATGTGCTAAGAGAGCACCAACTATATGCCAATATGAGAAAGTGCTCGTTTTATCAGGAGCAGATCCATTACTTGGGGCATATTATTTCGAAATATGGGATAGTGGTAGATCCTGAAAATATTGAGGCCATCAGAGAATGGTAAGCACCAAAGAATGTGACAAAAGTCAGATCCTTTATGGGTCTAGCTAGTTATTACAAAAGGTTCGTCACACAGTTCTCGAGGTTAGCTCACCCTATCACTTCCTTGCAAAGGAAGGAGAAGAAGTTTCAGTGGACATAAGATTGTGAGAAAAGATTTCAGAAATTGAAGTAACTGTTAACCAGTGCTCCAATTCTAAGGATCGCAGATCCAATTGAAGATTTTGTGGTATGCATTGATGCATGCAAAGAAGTACTGGGAGGAATCCTCAGTCAGAATGGATTTGTAATTTGTTATGAATCCAAAAATTTGAAAGAGCATGAAAGGAACTACGCAACTCATGATTTGGAGTTAGCGGCCATCGTTCATGCTCTAAGGAAATGGAGACATTACCTCATGGGAAGGAGGTTTGAATTGAGAACAGACCATAATGGTATGAAGTATTTTTTTGATCAACCAACCTTGAACACTAGGCAGAGTAGGTGGCTGGAATTTCTCTGTGAATATGATTTTGATATCAAGCATATAAAAGGGAAGGAGGATAAAGTCATTGATGCACTCAGTAGGAGAGTGCACAAATTACATGCTACAACCATTAGCATGTATCAAACCGATATAAAGAGCAGAGTTTTGGAAGTTGCAAGTGCAGACTTGCAGTACAGGGAATTGGTAGTGAAGCTACAGCAAGATAAGATGTCGTAAGGAGTGGAAGATTATAAGTTAGAGACTGATGGAATACTTCTATACAAGAACAAAGTTTATGTACCTAATGTCTAGGGTTTGAAACTTGCGATTTTGAGAGAAATGCATAACGTGCCTTATGTTGGGCACCCTGGATATCAGAAGATTGTGGCAGCAGTCAAGAGCCATTACTTTTGGCCAAGTATGAAGAAATAGATTGCAAAATACATCACCAGATATATGGAATGCCAAAAGGTTAAAGTTGAGCATAGGCACCTAGCTGGATTGTTCAAACCTTTACCCATTCCTATGTGGAAGTGGAAAGTGGAGATAATGGATTTCATCACAGGATTGCCAAGAACATGCAAGCAACATGATTCAATTATGGTAGTGGTGGACAAGTTTACGAAAGTTGCCCATTTCATTATGTTAAAGGCTACTCACAAGGAAGCGAAGGTTGATGATATTTTTATGAAGGAAGTGGCACGATTGCATGGAATTCCCAAGACAATTGTGTCTGACAGAGACCCAAAATTTACCTCAAATTTATAGAAAGAGTTATTCAAGGGATTCAGAATGAATCTGAATTTCAATGCAGCCTGTCATCCTGAGTTGGATGGGCAGACAAAGTGGGTGAATCAAGTGATAGAATACATACTAATGATGTATGTGATGGACAAACCATCGAAATGGGAAAACTACCTACACTTGGTAGAATTCGCCTACAACAATGGGTATCAAGCATCATTGAAGGTGAGCCCATTTGAAGCACTTTATGGAAAAAAGTGAAATACTCCAGTAAGTTGGGATAACCCAGCTGATAGAGCAGTAGTTGGGCCAGAGTTGCTCAAAGAAATGGAAGAGAAAATGTTGAAAATTAAGCAGAATTTGAAATCTTCCCAAGACAGGCAGAAAGTTATGCTAATAAAAATAGAACCCACAGAGATTTTAAAGTGGGAGATCATGTTTTTTTCTGAAAGTAAAAGCAATTAGAAGTTCCCTGAGGCTGGGAAATTGTTCCAAGTTGGCAACCAGATTTTGTGGGCCATTTGAAATCCTAGAAAGGATTGGGCCAGTTGCATATATGATTGCATTACCTACATCCATGACTGTACATAATGTGTTTCATGTTTCATTACTTAAGAAATATATACTTGATCCTAATCATGTGATTGACTGGAATGTGATCTAGGTGGAACAAGAAGGTGTCCTGCAAGTGCATCATGTGCGCATATTGGACCAAATAAGAAAACAGCTCCGGAATCAAGCCATAGGACTTGTAAAGATCCAGTGGACCTGGTATAATCCTGAGGACACGACATGGGAGCATGAAGATGCTATGCGGGTAGAATAAGCACATCTTTTTGAAGATTTTGGAAATCTTGTTGATGTTGTGTGAAATTTGCACTGAGGATAGTGAAAAATAAGGGTAGGGGATTGTAATACCCCAAGGATGTGCCCCAATTGCATTATGAATTGTAATTATGTTTTATAGGCTAGTGAGTCAAGTTTATATAAGTTGGTGGTCTTGGCTAGTGTTGAATGCCAAGATCCTGGTTTTTGTACATGTAATGATGCACATTATTAATATAAAAACATCTTTGTGTGTGGATCGACCACGATGAATGAGTGATGGGGGACTAAGATTCCACAAAGTCTGGGTAAGGGAGAGGGGGCTGAAAGGTTGGGAGAAGGGATAAGCTTAAGAGCTTAAGACCTTGGGGATAATAATTAAATATTATTCCAAAGCTGTGTAAATGTTTATGTTTTATCCTAAGTTCCTAGTTGGGGGAACGTGTGAAAAATGGGGAGCATGCAGCCCCAGGGAGACAGGTGTCAACCTGGGCACATGTAGTTAAAACCATAGAAGGGAACCATGTTGGGGGTTCGCCCTCCCATTTTCCATCCTCCATCTGAACTCGCAGGTGTCCATGATCAACCTTTGTTTCAGTGTTTATAATAGGGAATTATTACCTGAACCATTAAGTCTTTGTGTGAGATCTTTGTACACCCTCAGGCATCTTCGAAACCAGAACCATGAACCTGTCCTGTGTTGCATGGTTGAGAAACTCGAAATTGCCTGATTCATTTTGTTCTATCCCAGTGGGTTGTTTTGGATGCGCAGTTCCTGACCGTGCGAGGTTGTTGCCATTGATTGTGCGTTGTTGAGCCTTGTTGTTGTGTCCTCATTGTGTTGGAATTGGTCAAAAGAATAGGTTTCCAAGTTTGTGAGCGACTCTCTCCAGATGAGAGAGTGTGCGGAGGAAGTGAGAACTTTTGGAAGGGGTCCTGTAACGGCCACAGAGCTCAGAGACTTTCGGTCCAGTCTGTTGTTGAAGCCCAAGGCAAGGGAGGTTTAGCAGCCTAAGGACTATCTGAGTGATAATGAAGGTGTATACTCCTGGGGTGGGACAGGCATGTGGGGAATGAGGATCTGTGAGCAGTGGGCGTAAATGACTCCTAGGAGAGAATCCTTCCTATTTAACTGTGTGTGTTCCGTTGACCTTTCCTAGCCTAGGATTCCCTACCCGATGGAGCTTAGTCCCATCTCGGGGGTAACCTACTGTTGAGAGTGATGAGCAGTGTGGTCTAAGGCTGGGAGGTTCGTGGAAGGTCTACACGTAGTTGGTGGAATTACTAAAGTTTCAAAGATAAGTATCAGTTTTTGCTTAATATTATGTTTTGCATGCCTATGATGCTTATATGTTATCATGTATTATGTTGCGCATATGAATTATTGTTAATGTCCTTGATGATGTATATTAGCAGTAATCATGTGCTTACTCTGTATTGTTTAGAACAATTTGTTAATTAGATATAATATGCATGTTATATATATAAGTATGAGAATGTTATACATAGTAGTGTTGTCCGGCAAGTGGGTTGATGGTTGGGGATGTTACAATATGGTATTAGAGATCAAAAGGCTAAGTTAAAGCTGTGTTTGGTAGCATTGCCCGGCCTATTGGTGGTCGGGGATGTTACAAACGGAGAAAGAAGCTCGCGAAATTTTCGAACTACGGAATCGCGAAGGGAGTTTTCCCATGGTCGTAGTCTGTGATCATTTCAAGGAGGGAGCCTAGCATGGGGAGTTAGCGGCGTTGGCGTTAAGAGTTGAAAAACACTAAGGAGAGGGCCTGCAGGTGCTACATAACCACACCGAGGAAGTGAAGGGTATGTGTCAAGTTAAAATAGTTTCATCAGGAGCCCGACGAACCATTCAGTTCGACGACTTGAATGATCCTAGACTGGGAGGTCGAGTAGCCCTTTGGAGGGAAGGGGTTTTGTGCCAGAACTTAAAGTAATTATGTACCAATCATCATAGTAAAATAACTAACAAATGAATGTGAAAAAAATACAACTATTGTTTAAACTATGGCATGTATAGTATGGCTACATAAGGTACAAGAGTGGCTTTAGGTCAATAATCTTAACTACATCAACATACAACGCTTTGGATTGCATAGAAAATATCATATCTTTGAGCTCACTACAAAAATAGCCTTACAACCTATGGCTCAAAAAAAAATTATAGTTCTTTGTTCACTATTTACCTCAGCTTCTTCAAGCTCCACTTTGTTCATTTCTCATATATCTCTCATATGGTTCATATATTATTTCATTTCATATATAACAAGGGATGCATGGCAGCTTAGTCCCTGCCAAGTAGATTTGGAAATGGAAATGATAGTTTGATTATGGCTCCTCCGTTTTCGTAACCTTTGTACTTGAAAGATCCAATTAGTTGATAATTATGGGTAATTATGGTTGAATATGTGATCGCTAAGAGAATATTTTAGGAAATTGTTGTATATTTTTTTAGTAAATTTATGGATATGGCATGTAAGTAAAAATCATGCTTTTGTGGATGAACTTCCTCTAAAAACTAAATATAATATGATGATATAAAAACAAATTATGAATTTTAAATTTTCATTTCAAGAGTAGCATGAAATGCTTAACTATGGTTTAATATGTGGTAATTGTATAATATGTGGCAATTGTATAGCAAGTTTTTCTTCATGGTCACTATCATATAGTGTTTTCCTCTTGAGTGATGGGCTGGCATAGTGTATGGGTAGGTTTGAAGATTATGCATTGATGGCTTCTGCGGACCAGTTTTTATATTGTAATATTTCATTAAGTATTTAAGTATTTATGCATTGATGGCTTCTATAGGGACTAATAATGCTTTTAATATAATCATGATAGTAAAGATTATATGTCTCTCCTCAAATATTTCCACATGTGTTGTATGTCTCTCCTCAAATATTTCCACATGTGTTGTATGTCTCTCCTCAAATATTTCCATCATGATAGTAAAGATTATATGTTTTGTATGTCTCTCCTCAAATATTTCCACATGTTTTTTACAATGTCCCTCTCCTTACCTCTCAAACACCTTGATTGGCATGAACTTTAGCCATATCCAGACCTTGGATCTCCACTACACTTCACTCATTGATAGCATCTATTGCAATGGATCCTCATAGTTTTAGGATAAGTTTAACCTAACACGTATCACTTTCTCATCTAATGACTAAGATCCCAACATATTCATCATTTTCCAAGGACAAGCCAAAATTTTCATTGAATCCCTTACACTTACACCTAGGGATTCTAGATTCACTTTCTATTTAGACACCTAAATTTAATTACCTAAATATGGTGGTCAAATGTGTAGAGATGTTCTATATTCATGGATTTGTAGCCTTGTTGCCTACTTGCAAACCTTCCCAAAGATGATAGAAGAGAATATCCTCCTTCTTGCAAGTAACCATTTAAATAGAATTTCCTAAGCATAGTGGTATTCTCACCAAAATTCTATAAAGATATATGTCGAGGTCATCAAAGAATAAGCTACCAACAACACTCTTACATGCATTACTACATGGGATGCATTGTGCTAGGCCTTGAGAAGGAATTTTTATTCTCTGGTTTATTTATCTAACTGAATGTGCAAGATGGCCTATCTCTCTTGACTGGAGAGAGTGATAATCTCTCTTCAAAGAGATTAAAACAGTCTCTTATCACAACAATATGAAGGTGTTTATATGCGGCATCCTAGAAGGATGCTTAACCCCCTGTTCAAGACTCAAAAAGTATAACTTAGGGGATGGTAACTATCCTTTTTGTTATGTTAAGGAGACCACACTATACATTCTTTAGTTCTATCAGATTAGTCAAGATATTTGGTGTAAATATATATCAAAGTTATATGCCTTTATATTGGCTAATAGTTGGAAGGAAGGGCTTATAGGTCTAGGAATCCCTCTTGATAAGATATTCAGTATGATTATTGTTAATATGATCATCTCTTATCACATTTTGAAGACTCGGTGTAAAGTTCTATTTGAAGAAGGGTTCTTAGTCAATGTTGTTGAGACAATCTCTAATATCATTTCCATGCTCTTATTATAGATGCAAGCAGAGTAAGTCAAAATGATAGCCCTTATGAACAATAAAATAGAAAGTGCTTCTTCATAGGTAGAACAAAGCTACAATAGGTTGAGCTTAAGGATCTTGAATCTTGAAGGTGATATTTAGAGGTTGGTTAGGTGTCTCTCCTCAAGTCTCGGTCATACTCTTGTTGGATCCTCTCAAGAAGTGTAAGGTTCTCCACATAATTCCATTGATGTGGATTGTGAAGACTATGTTCCAATAGAAGTTCCTAAGGCGATTGGCCCTTGGTTCTAGCCTACACAAGCTCTAAGCTGAAGGGAAAGAGATCATTTATTTTATTTTTTAAACACTTATAGGTCATCGGTCTTCCAACATCCCTAACGTCGGTCACATGGTGTCCTTGTCATTAGTATATAGCTTATTGTTGCTCCACCAACTTTTACAGCTATTGGGATTTTGACATCCCTAATGTCAGTCACATGGCGTCCTTGTCATTGGTATATAGTTGACTATGTTTGCACCAATGTTGTTAGTCGTCGGTCTTCCGATGTCCCTAATGTCGGTCACTTGGCATCCTTTTCGTTGGTATATATTTGACCATTGCTCCACTGACGTTTCCAGTCGTCAATCTTTCGATGTCCCTAACATTGGTCACATGGTGTCCTTGTTGTTGGTATATAGCTTACCATCACTCCACTGACATTACCAGTCGTCAGTTTTCTGACATCCCTAACGTTAGTCACATGGAAGCCACATTGTGGGACTGACAAAATGGGACGTCGAAATTTCGATGTCTCTGGCGTCGTTGTAGCAACGGCTATATGGGGTTTGGACAGTCAAATCCGAGATGACATGAGTCTACATTAAAAATCGCAATAGAGACAATATCTATGGCATCGGAAAAAGAAACATCATGTGAAACGACGTTTAAGGGGGTCCATTGTTTATCGTTCTCCTGACAATACAAAGTGGCAATTGCATTGAGCATGCTGTTAGAATTTGACCCAATTGTACTAGTGTATGAGTTGTTTAATTCTCATGAGAGGTTACAAGGGATTTCAAATGTGGTAATGGTAAACAATAAAATTCTGACCTTCACATGATATGTATTTATTTATATTATAAATGACCTCATCCCATGGAGAAGTCAAAAAACACCTAGAAACCCATTTTAGAAAGATCTTGTTCTTCTCGAGTTGTTGGATAAATAGATCCCAATTGTCCTCGGGAACCTTGACATTTTTTCGACCAGTGTTCCTTGTTCCTAGGTAGTTCAATTTCTATGGCTATTGAAGACTCAGTGATTTTGAATCAAAGGCCTTGAATCTTGTCTTGGAATCTATCAAATGAATGAATCAACTCCAAGGTGAACTGAGGGTCATCTCCCTTAAAATTATAGAAGAATTGGAACCATCCAACCCAAGAAAATACACTTGATACCTTGGGATTTTCCATCAAAGCATCAACATTGTCGGACTCATGTCATTTTACATGCCCACCCATGGCTAATGGCTGCAACATGATATTAGGATATTCAAATACAGAGTCTTTCCTTCAAATTGTCACAATGGCTATTACAGAGACAAAGTTCAAATGTTAACTCATCACGATGATAGTCACATTAATGATGTAGTTTTTGAAACAATCATTGATTTCCAAAATGATCGGACATATTAGTTCACGGTCCACAATCAACCAGCACTGTTGATCTCGTTGGTGTGGAGGATCAACAACCACAATTAAAAGAGTTGGGAGAGCACTTTTCAGATTGCGGACGTTAAACTCTTCGCTAAAGAGTGAGCATATTGGGGTTTCGCAATCGTTGTGAACCGCCAATCTGTGAAAGATCGGGGATGAACCTGCAAGGAACCCACGAATTAATTCTACGTAAACTTGTACTCTGATTGGGTTCTGTGGTTGAATTTGGCAAATCGAAGCTCTGAATTCTCTATCAAACACTTATGTGTTGGAATTTTTATTATCTGTAAATCATGTGGTTTAAACTCGATCTAGGGATAAGATCGACGGCCCACGATCATTGTAGAGATTGCATATGCACATAGGTTAACGTTGAGACCTGTAACCGTAATTTAAACTCAATATAGAATTGTTTTGAGTTTGGGATCCGATCGTAGATCGAACGACTCGTATTCATTGCAGAGATCGTGAGGAGAGTTAAATCGCGAGCTAGTTGAGGTTTCGTAATCCCTTGCCATCGTTGGATCTGGTGGAAGACAGATCTACACCATTGATTTGCAGACAAGGGATTAAGCCAGGATCATAGTGCCTAGATACGGGAGCTAAAAGGATAGCACCTGAAAATAATAGAGTCGAGGTCACAACTCTCGATCGCATGGAGAGAAAATGGAGTTCCTCCGGGCCAGTCAAGGAAGATAGAGTTTATCACTCCACGTTAGAATGTGGTCGTGGGGATTGGTTCTATGGGAATAAATGTGCTCATAGTTAGCACATTGCATGGAATTGCTTCGAGGAAATGCATGTTTTCATAAAGGGAATACAATGGACCTTCCATTGAGGAATGAGGACCTTCCGAAATTTTACTTACATTGTATGGGTGTCAAAGAAAAGCAAATTTGGGTGGCCATGAGTGTGGGCACCTTGGTTACTAATGAAGAAAGAATTCTTGGGTGCATTCAAGAGAAACTTATAGTCTCATATGTGGCGACTTGGGATCATGATCAACCTATAGTAGGAAGCACAGTCCAACTGCAATAATGAATGAAGATGAATAATCCATATGGTGAAGAGTTTGGCTAAGCTCCAACACACCATGAAAAAGTGCTTGTCATAAAGTGTGGCAAACTTCAAATCAATGTAAGGGTGAATTGGGTATGAATGTGGCCATGAATGTTAGCACATTCAGTAAATTCAATTGATATATGAATTACATTTTGAAAATTTTGGTAGGCTGAAATGATGCATAGGTAAGGGATGATGTTTCCTTCCATGTTTATATAGATGTGATGCAATTGTTAGAATGCACAAGTTAAGAAAGGTTTTGATGACATTTTAAATGTGGTGAGAATATATATATATATATAAACATGAGAAACTAACAGTTTGTTTGCCTATGTAGAGAATGAATTGTGGGAAGAAAGAGTATTGGATACAGCAATATTGTAAGACCATAAGGAAGACCGTTTTCCTGATGAGCTAAAATGCTATGGGGAGGAAATTCTCATTCTTGTGAATTTGTTCCCTGTGTGAAACAAATCTGGAAAAACAAATTTTGGAATTGGAAATCTGTAGGTGACAAATTTGCAATAAAATTTTGAAATTCAGAATTTATGATGACATCTCATGAATTTATGTATACCTGTGATACAGGTGAGAAGAAAATATCAGGATATATGAAGGCTATCAAACTGAAAAGCATGAAAAATGGCTACTACTAAGCCATGAGAACCCCATGGTAAGCCATGATTTCCTGAATGTGTTATGTTGAGGTAACACAAGACGGAGGGATGCCTCGGTAGAGAAAGTATGAGGGGAGCCTCGAATGTAAGGCTCAATCAAGTCTCTGGAATTCTTCATGTGCGAGAAAACCTTGGCAAGGCAAGATGGATCACTCGAGGAACTATATAGCAAAGAAGGGGATTCCTGAGCCTACGCCTGGAGGGTGAGCGACCACAAGGAAGAGGAGACTTTGATAGTTCTTGTAAACTATGGATTGAGATCATGCACATAATGGGTACGCCTCGACTGTAGGGCTCAATGAAGTCTCTAGAATTATTCTTGTGCGAGAAAAACTTGGCAAGGCAAGATGGATCACTCAAGGAACTATATAGAAAAGAAGGGGATGCCTAAGCCTGGGCTTGGAAGGTGAGTGACCGCAAGGAAGAGGAGACTATGATAGTTCTTGTAAACTATTTATTGGTATCATGCACATAATGGGTATGCCTTGACTATAAGGCTCGATGAAGCCTCTAGAATTCTTCCTGTGCGAGAAAACCTTGGCAAGGCAAGATGGATCACCCGAGGAACTATATAGCAAAGAAGGGGATGCCTGAGCCTGGGCCTGGAGGGTGAGTGACCGCAAGGAAGAGGAGACTCTGATAGTTATTTTAAACTATTGATTGGGATCATGCACACTATGGGTATGTCCAGGAAAAACAATGAGCCTGGATAACAAGACATCCATGTGGATACAAATCCACAAACTACGTAGATAAGTATTGTGCTAAATTGTGATTTTTTTTCACATGAAACTATGATTGATGTACTTTTTGTCCAATAATTTTGAAGGCGGGTGAAGAAGGCCAAGAGGATGAAAAGGAATTGACAAAGAAAGAGGTTCAAGACTTCCAAAGCAGCTAAATGAGAAAGGCATGATAGGTGTTATTGAGAAAGAACATCGAGGACGGTGTTCCTTTTAAGGGGGAGGGGATTGTAACACCCATATTCCCCCCAGCTTGTAATTAATCATTAATCATAATCACCATGCTATGGCATGGGAACAATGTAAATGTATTATTTTTTGAATTGCAAAAAACTAACTATGGGGGCGAAGCCTTGAAAGTATTGGCCATGATATCACTAGAGGAAAGAATGTGAAAACTATAAGAGAGGATTCATTATATTGAATGACCCCAAATTTCCCTTGTTGAGGATAATAAACCTCCTACGGTTACCAAGGAGGAATCAGTTAATGAATAAAGGACCGGTGTTTGAACCATCAACCACCCCCATGAATGGAAGCATGGTCTAGCTACAGAGTGTCAGCCCGAAGTACCACAGGGTCTTGCAGACCCAGAATGACCCGAGTTTCCTTCTGACGGAAGGAACAGGATAGGAAGGATAACCTTCTCAAGGAAGTATGTGCATGCAAGGCATGAAAAGAATAAAAGGGAAGAGAAGAGAACACAAGGAGCTCTCTAGAGAAGAACGGGACATGAGCAGAAGGTCGCGAGCTTGATGTTGAGAAAGCATCTGATAAACCTTGCAGAAGATATGAAAGAGAAAGGACCTTTGAGAATTGGCATAAATTCCCTAGTGATATCATGGCTTGGCACGGGGGTGGCCAGAGCACTAAGAATAAATGCCTCTGATTCTATGGTTGGGTGGAAAGGAAGAAACCCACAGTCAGTTAGTTGGTTGCAACATGTAATAGATAAGTATTCTCATATCTTGCATGTTATCACATATAGTTGTCAAGGGCAGCAAGTCATCCAAGTTCATGGTCTACACAAGAAACATCAAAGCGCAGCATTCAGAGCAGTCTGTTCTGGACTCGAATCAAGCAAGCAGACAAGTTTATCTTTCAACGGCGGAGATCCAATCAGGAAAATTAAGGTCGAGCAAAGATTAAATCTGGGTTTTAGATCTCATTGGGGAATATCAACGGTGGAAAATTATCGCAGGAATCGGTAGTTCAAAATATTGTTAAAGTTGTTCATCAAAGATCTGAAGTCCTGAAACCCAAAATTAGCATGGGTCATCCATTTCAGAGGGGCATGTGGCACCAGATCCGAACAGAGGAGAAAGTCGCTTTGGGGAATTTTAAGTAAGGAATGCGCAAAATCCCCTAGTCCCAAAGCATCGAGTAGATATAAACCACAGGTCTTAAAGGGATAGGTGGCAGCTGATCTAGGGGTTCACGGGATTGACTTTCAAGAGTTTTGGAAGGGAGAAAAAGAAAACTTCATGAAGCATGAAGTGCGAAGTGGATCTAGGCCATCCAATCCATAGGGGCATGTGGCGCCATATCGGAAGATTCACGGTTTCGCGAATCAGACGTTTCGTTGGGAGAAATGCTTAGGTTTCACACAGTGAAAACCCCTGAAGCACCTATGGAGATCAGCATTGGGTCATGGCCCAAGGTTGCATGCAAGAAAAGGTGTGGAGTTCAAGTGAGTTGTGCCAAAGGCTGAAGACACCCATGTTAGTTGCAAAATGAGACCATCACAATTTCAAGGTGTCGGGTTGACTCAAAGCGCCTTTGGCAATACCTAGCGGTTCCTTAGGCATCAAGCCCTGTCCTAATCCCAATAAAAGTAGTAAATGGAAATGGGGATGGTGGTTGAAACCTCGTCTCACCCCATAAATGGAAATCTTGAAAGAATTGGTCGTGGACACAAACTGTCAGCCCAGAGTTCCCCAGTGGACGGATTTTCCTGCAAGCCCATACTGATATGATCTCGCGTCTGACAGAAGAATTCCTGCACAGTCTGACAGAAGAAGAGGCAGACGAAAATTCTTAAATGCAGTGGTGCAATCGCACCCCTGGTGGTTGTAGACAGTTCTGAATATAAATAGGTAGTTTTGATATTTTGTTAATTTTGTCAACTGGTTGAGCAGAGCTCCCTATCTTGTAATGTTTTTATGTTTGAATTGTTCTCTGGTTATGTATTAAATTTGAGACTTTTATGTTAATAGAAGTCATCTTCTTTTCATCTCTCTGTAAAAACCATGCTAAAAAACTCGGGCATGGAGGATCCAGTCAAGGGTTGTTATGTTGTTGTAATGTAGGTTTTATTATAGTGGTATCATGACCAGTTTTAGTCATCTCCCTTGTTATCTTTTTCCCTCTTACACTGAATGGCTCGAGCATGGAGGATCCATTCGAGTTGTTGTACCTGCATTGTGATGTAGGTTTGATCATTGTGTTATTGTGACTATGTTGTTTGGACATATTTCAGTGTCTAAATCTTGATCTCAAGATTGATATTGAGTTTGAGTTTTTCTTCTCCAAGCTACTTGAAATCCTGATGCCTATAGCAGTCTTGTTCACCTTTCTCACTAAATCTTCCCTCTTATCACAATTAAACTCAATTCAATGACTGAAGTTAATGTGACCCTCACTTCCCTATGCATTTCTTGTCCAGTTCTGTGTTGAACCTCATTCATATTTTGATTTTTTTCCATTGACCTCCACTCATATAAAACCAACATCCACCAAAAACTCTAATGGGTATTGGGCTTATCTTCCAGCAATCTGAGGGTGACTCTCAGTGCTAACATTCTTGGCATTGTTTCCAGGGAACGAATTGAAAACATTTCCCTGGGTAAGAATGACAAAGAACTTTTGATTCTGAAGGTGCATCAGATATCAGTACCATTGAAGATTGAAACTTGCACCTGGTGACTCCATTGTTTTAGTTGTGGCTCTAAAAGGTAGACACACAAGGTCTACTCCATATCTGCCTCTGGCTACACCTGAAGCTAACCCAAAGAGGATCATCAAGAAATGGAAATCTTTCTCGTGAAGGCTTTAGCTATTGTCCCAGATTGAAAATCTCCCTAGGAGAATGATAATGACCAGATCTGGCCTTTGATGGTGAACAAAGACCAGACACTTTTAGACTACACATCATTCACCTGGCGACTCAATGATTAAAGGATCCAGTGGTGACTCCATTGTTTTAAGCAGTCATATTTTCAAATGGAAGCCATCTTGGCTCAGAGGTTTTCTCCTTTTAATTTCTCTATTGTTCCTGGTTTTGCCAATGTCGTTCCTACTGTAGACGAGTGGAGTGGTTTTTTGCCCATATTTAGAGAGCATAAAGATGACAACCCTACCGAGCATCTCCATGAGTTTCATGAACTCATGCATCAGTGGGAAATACATCATGAGGATGTATTATTGAAGATGTTCATGTTCTCATTAGAAGGAGATGCTCATGAGTGGTATAACTCCTTGCCCCATGTTAGCATCTCCTCCTTGGAGAAGTTTCATGCAGCTTTCATTAGGCATTGTCAAAGGTATTATCCCTCTGAGTTAATATATCATAATTGTTTTGAGGAATATAAAGACTGTGTTCAAGATATGGATGTTTATAATGAAGGCTATGAGAATGAAGGATATGCCTTAGGTGAGTTGGTGAAGCTAGTAGGAGAACTTTCTGTAGAAATAGAAAAATTGGGAGAAGATTGTGTTTGTTGATCTTATGAAGGATATGCATAGGATATTATGGTCTTTGAAATGGATGATTTTGGCATCCCTTCTCATGATGAAGTAGTGATGTCGGGTACTGACCCAAAGCAGCCAACTTTTAATGAATATCCCAACAAGTATGATGAAGAACAGATACTTTCCATGGTTCATGTTTATTATGATTGTGAATTTGATCCTTGGGAGAGCCATGAAGGAGAAAAGGAGGAGTTAAATGTGTAGTTTATCTCATATTCAGAGCATGTAAATGAGCAGATATCACCTGGTATTAGCCAGCCTGCATCAGTTCTCTACCCACCTGTACACTCTGAGAACATCGAACGATGGGTGAGCCACAATAAAGGATAGGAGGTAATTTCTTACCAGCTGAGATTTATTGATTACAAATTTTGTGACCCTGCGGGGTCATATATGGAGCTGCACTTTCCAAAAGCATTGGAGCCTGTATATTTATTCACCTTATCATCATTTTGGGGTATGGTCAGTTTTCCAAGCCATGTTCTCGTTCTACTGTCATACTTCCCTAGTATTTTGTGGATCATCTGTAGTAAAGAGAAAAATTATATTACCAGACAGTCTGGGTGGCTATGGTGAAAGTTTTCTTTCACCTAGCACTTTTTAAAAATCATTTAGCCTAGGATTGTACATAAATAAGCTCCTTCTAGAGCCCATGTGTTTGTTTCATTTTTAGTAGAGTAGTATACATATTTCCCTATTTTCTTCAGCGAAAGTTTTGAGCTAGACTCCATATCCCAACAGCTAAGGCACTGGAACTGTGCATTCTTGGTAGCTCTCAGGGAGCATGTCATCCCCTGTGGAGCCAAATGTTATCACATATAGTTTTCAAGGGCAGCAGGTCATCCAAGTTCGTGGTCTGCATAAGAAACGTCAAAGTGCAGTGTTCAGAGCAGTCTATTCTGGACTTGAATCAAGCAAGCAAACAAGTTTATCTTTCAACGGTGGAGATCCAATCAAGCAAATCAAGGTCTAGGAAAGATTAAATCTGGGTTGTAGATCTCATTGGGAGATATCAACGGTGGAAAATTATCGTGGGAATCAGGAGTTCGAAATATTGTTAAAGTTGTTCGTCAAATATATGAAGTCCCGAAACCTAAAATCAGCATGGGCCATTCATCTCAGATGGGTGTGTGGCACTAGATCCGAACAATGGAGAAAGCCGCTTCGGGGAATTTTAAGTAAGGAATGTGCAAAATCCCTGAGGCCCGAAGCACGAAGTAGATCTAAACCGCAGGTCTTAAAGGGACAGGTGGCAGTCGATCTAGGGGTTCGCGGAATCAACTTTCGGTAGTTTTGGAAGGGAGATAAAGAAAACTTCACGAAGCATGAAGTGCGAAGTGGATCTGGGTCGTCCAATCTAGAGGGGCGTGTGGAACCATATCAGCAGATTTGGGGTTTCGCGAATCAAAGGTTTTGTTGGGAGCAATGTGTAGGTTTCGCATAGTGCGAACTCTTGAAGTGCATGTGGAGATAAGAATTGGGTCATGGCCCAAGGTCGAATGCAAGAAAAGGTGCGAAGTTCAAGTGAGTTGCACCAAAGGCCAAAGATGCTTGTGTTAGTTGAAAAATGAGACCATCACGGTTTCAAGGTGTCGAGTTGACTCAAAGAGCCTTTGGAAATACCTAGTGGTTCCTTAGGCATCAAGCCCCATCTTGATCCCGATGAAAGTAGTTAATGTAAATGGATATGGTTTTTGAAACCTCGTCTCACCCCATAAATGGAAATCTTGAAAGAACTGGCCGTGGAGGTAGATTGTCAACCCAGACTTCCCCTATGGATGGATTTTCCTACAAGCCCATACTGATCTAAGCTCATGTATGACAGAATAATGCATGCACAGTCTGACAGAAGAAGAGGCAAATGGAAAGCCTTGAATGCAGTGGCTTGATCGTGCCCCTGGTGGTTGTAGATAGTTCTGAATATAAATAGGTAGTTTTGATATTTTGTTAAGGTCGCCAACTGGTTGAGCAGAGATCCCTATATTGTAATGTTTTGATGTCGGAATTGTTCTCTTGTTATGTATCAAATTTGATACTTTCATGTTAATAGAAGTCAGCTTCTTTTCATCTCTTTGTAAAAACTGTGCTAAAAAACTCGGGCATGGAGGATCCAGTCAAGAGTTGTTATGTTGTTGTAATGTAGGTTTGATTACAGTTTTATCGTGACCAATTTTAGTCAACTCCCTTGTTATCTTTTTCCCTCTTACACTGAATGGCTCGGGCATGGAGGATCCAATCGAGTTGTTGTAGTTGCATTGTGATGTAGGTTTGATCATTGTGTTGTTGTGACTATGTTGTTTGGACATATTTCAATGTCTGATGCTTGAGCTCAAGAGTGATCTTGAGTCTGAGTTTCTCTTCTCCAAACTGCTTGAAAGCCTGATGCCCATAGCTACCTTGTTCACCTTTCTCACTAAGTCTTCCCTCTACTCACAATTAAACTCAATTCACTGACTGAAGTTAATGTGGCCCTCACTTTCCTATGCATTTCTTGTCCAATTTTGTGTTGAAAATCATTCATATTTTGAGGTTTTTCCATTGACCTCCACTCATATAAAACCAACATCCACCAAAAACTCTGATGGGTACTGGGCTTATCCTCCTGCAATATGAGGGTGAATTTCAGTGCTAACACTGTGTAATTGAACTGTAACTATAGATTAAAGTTGGATATCCTATGAATGTTGCAGGGATGTGCATGTTTTCTTGAATACTAGATTGTATCCCTTTATCTTTGCTTGACTTTGTATTTAATAAAGTAAGGAACTATATGGTTTGTCTTTGTAAATGCTTGAGCCCTGTAGTGGCTCACGTTTAAGCAGATGAATTGTGAGTTCGTTGACATTGGACATAGTTTCCCCATATGTATGTAGATACTCCCATATTTTTTGAGTCTCCTGGGAAAAGGAGTTTGTTAAGCTCATGAGAAAGAGGGAAAAGCATCCACCAGTGCCTAGATTTGGAGAAGGAGCATAGGTGTTAACTCCTCGACTCCTTTAGTCTTCGTGAGTTCGGAGAAATTTGGTATTCGTCGTAAGAGAGACGAATCCTCCGAAGTCCTGGAGCCCGAAGTTAATCTGGGCCATAGATCTAAGGATTCCTGGGAACTATCCCAACCGTCAAATCTAGGCTATGGTCAGCTCGGTGTTGACCAACTCTAGGAGAAAAGAGGATTTTTCGTCGCAGAACTTTCGAAGGCCGGAGTCACGAAGTAATGAGGACTGTCAATCCTCGGATCCTTCAGGATCCCTCTCATTCGTTGATATATAGGGGACGTGTGGTGCTAGATCCTTTAGTCCGGAGATTGGACACTCTAGAGGATTTGATGTATGGTGGGTTGATAAGCTCTGAAGCCCGAAGTGGCGATAGTTGTCGATTCGAGGACGCTTTGGGAATTTTCCTAACCATCAGATCTAGGTTGTGGTTAGCTCGGCACTGACCAACTTTGGGATAAAAGAGGAGTTTGCATCGCAAAACTCCCGAAGGTCGGAGTCGCGAAGTAATGTGAATTGTGTATCTATGGATCTAAGTGATTTGATCTCGACCATGAGATTTGAGGGATGTTAGAAGACTGTCAATCTGGTGTGACATAGCAAGCCAACGTCACCAGGGTGACATGGACCCACAATCGATGTTCCACGTGTCAACTTGATTTGTGTTTTTTGTAGACCTTATATGCCTATTGGAACGTGACACATGTCACCCCTATCCCTTCTACGTGTCAGCCCCCGGTACATTCCCGCCTAGACAAAGTGGTTGGGGAAGTGACCTGAACTCTGGGAGTCTGGGACTTTGGGAGTCTGGGACTTCAGGATTCTGGAGGATTTGGATTGTAGTATTGTAGAGAGACCAAAAGGCCTGAAGGCTGGAGCCACGTGGAAATTTTACAGGACTTCGAGAGTTCAGGACTCCAGAGGTAAAGCGCGTAGGAAGGAAGAGAGGCATTCAACACCGAAGTGTCAAAGTGTCGAAGTATCAAAGTGTCAAAGTGTCGAAGAGTCGAAGTGTTGAATCCCTCTATAGTCGGTATGTTAGATGAGTATTGAGTTCGTCATTGTCTTAGGCGATGAATGGATGTTCCCTACGAGAGGAGAGAACTTGGTAATTGATTCTCGTGGATGCTACGTGGATCTCAACCGATGAATGTCTGAAGGTCCTTCACCGAATCATGTCTTCTGCTCTTGAACTCCGATAGGAGCATGCTAACCATGGTTGGAGAGCTCTTGGTGAACAGAAATACAATAGAGACAGAAAAGGAGGATCTGATTTAAGAAGGAAGACTAAAATTTGAATGCCCCATCCCTAGGAAAGGTACTCAGGGGTTGGGTGTGTTATAGTCAAACATAGGAGAGGGGTTATGAGTTCACCGAAGAGGAAAATAAAAAGGGGGTCCAAGGAGATGACAAATAATCCTATGTTACCTAAGTTTTATAACCTTCATCTTTTCTCCATGTGCCTTATTAAAATCCCCAAGCACCAATCATTTAATATAGGTGGTTCTTGGTGGGAAATTCCACCTTCCATAGTTATGAGGATGTGGGGGTTGAGTACAATTTATGAGGAGTGTAAGATACTCCATCCTTATAGGAGTTCAAACCACATGAAAATTTGAGCCATCTATTTTCCTATGCACTCTATTCATGAAAATTCAAGTCCATTTGTTAACAAAAACTCTCATACATTCTCTCTCTTCATCTATTATTCCATTCACTCATGCTTTTACATGTTATATTCTTGACCATTCTCATGTTGGAGATTGTAATATGAAATTATAAGTGATTAAAGGGAGTTAGGGAAGAGAAGGTGGTGAGCCAAAGAAATATATGGAAGTCTATAAAGGATCATATAGGTTGGGTTGATAGAAAACCATTCACAGTCCCTATATATTGTTTCTCATTGAGTTCTTAAGATATAATGTATGGCTCTATCAAACCAATATTTAAGGAAAAAAACATAATGGACTCCTTCTACACACACTAAGAACACTAAAGAGAGAGAATGGTTTTATAAGGAACTGCTAAGAAAAGAAAGGAAAGGCATTATAATATGCATAAGGGATTGTTTAACAAAGAAAGGGTATATTCCTGATGTTGTGTGGGGTAATAGATGGAGTGAGATGGTGAGGCTTGTTGGAAGGTTTCCTAGAAAGTTCTATGTTGAACAACTTCATTGAGCCTAAGATAAATTGGGTTGGGTGAGTGACATAAGTGTCCTTAACCTATTTATTTCACATTGGTGGCTTCGTAACCTAGCTTAGGGGTGGAATCCACGAAGGATTGTCTATAGTTGATTAGAAAATTGTCACCAACAACCGGTTTCCTTGGATCGACTTGTTCAAAAATAATTGTTCCATCTCTATATTGAATTCCTACTAATTATTCTAAAAGCTAAGCTATGTTTTTATTATATATTAATTTGGAATAAAATTGATAAATGCATGATGTTTCATGTTATCTTTGCTAAAATAGTTAGATGCATGTTTCTGTAGATATTCAAACAACCTTGGAGGTATTGGGTTCAAATATATGTTATGCATTCAAGTTTGTTGTTAAATTTATGGACAAATCAAGTTAAGTATGTATGATGACATGGTCGTAGGCCAAATTCCATCATTCAGAAAGTCCCTTTAAAGTCTTCGAGCCTTAAATTTCAAGGGACATTCAAAGCATGTGGGCTTGTTTATTATCCAATGTTCAAGCCCATTACCAAGTTTGAAGTGATAGCTTCAAATGGTGGCTAGTTTAGCCTTTGTTGTTTTAATTTCAAAGAGGTTTGATCTTTCAAATAGGCCAAATGGTCTATCAAGGCCTTTTGAAACTTGTTCTTTTGAAGAATCCCATAATATATTAAAGCCTTTTGGAAGAAGTATTTTTGAAGAAGCCTAAAATATTTTACATCAAGTGAATTTTTTGAAAGAGATTTGATCTTTTGATGAAGCTTGTTGGTCTCTCAAGGCCTTTCAAAAGATGTACTTTCAAAGAGGTGCTATAACTTCATCGTTGATTAATCCTTCAAAAGACGTTCTTTCAAAGAGGCTCAATAGTCTATCGGGGCCTTTCAAAATATTTTCTTTTGAAGAGGCCCAATAGTATATCGAGGCTTTTCGAAACATCAACTTTCGAAGAGACTTAATGTTTTTGTCAGTGGGTGGATCCTTTAAAATAAGTTCAAACTTTCAAAGAGGCCTAATGGTCCATCAAGGCCTTTCGAAAGGTGTTCCTTTGAAAAGGATTGATGGTCTATCAATGCCTTTCAAAAGATGGTATTTCAAAGATACCCAATAGGTCTAACTTTCAAAGGATGGATTGAGACAAATCTTTGTATTAGGATTGACAAGTTTTTTGAACAAGGATTGACAGTCGATGTGTATGAATTCTTTCGAATGAGCTAAGGTAGGGTCATTTGAAGGGGAAAAGGCAATGAAGGATCTAAAGGGACCCAATCAAGTGGAAGAAAATAGAGTAAAGACAAAAAAAAGTGCCCCACTCCCCCAATAAGGATACAAAAGGGGATGGATACATGACTCCAACCTATAAAGATATTATATCTAATTTTCAAACATTTGTAATAAAACCAAACCCCATAGTTGTTCACTCACAAAAATAAAAGGGAATTCAAAAATTTTATTTCCAAATTATTTAATCATAGAAACCACTAGATAAATCAAACTAATTATATATATATTTAATAAACCAAATACGATCTCAACAAATAGTAACCATCATTATCTTCATGACTAAATTCAATATTTTTCTTTAAAAACAATGATGTTTTTTTGCAAACTAAAATATAATTGATATAAAACATAATTATTATATTCACAATGTTAAAATTATATATGTGTGTGTGTACAATGTCTTCATAGGTGGATTTCATATATCCATTCCCCTTTGTAGCCTTATTTAGGGAGTGGGGCATTGTTTTCATATTTTTCCTCTTCATTTCCACATGCCCGAGTCCCTTTGGATCCCTCATTGCATTTTCCCCTTCAAATGACATTACCTTAGCTTATTCTAAACAATGTACACTTCGAGTTGATAACCTTTGTTCAAAAATATGTGTTCCATCTTTATATTGAATTCCTACTAATGATTCTAAAAGTTAAGTTATGTTTTGCTTATCTATGAATTTGGAATAAAATTCATGAATGCATGATGTTACATGTTATCTTTGCTAAAATAGTTAGATACATGTTTTTGTAGATATTCAAACAACCTTAAATCTATTGGGTTCGAATATTTGTTATGAATTCAAGTTTGGTTGTTAAATGTATCGAAAACTCAAGTTAGGTATGTATGATAGCATGGCCACGGGCTAAATTCCATCATTGATTAGGTCCCCTTAAAGTATTCAAGACTTAAATGTCAAGGGACATTCAAATCCTGTAGGCTTGTTTATTGTCCAACGTTCAATCCCATTACCAAGTTTGAAGTGATAGTTTCGGATGGTGGCAAGTTCAACCTTTGTTGTTTTATTTGAAAGAGGTTTGATCTTTCAAAGAATCCTGATGGTCTATCGGGGCCTTTAAAAACTCGCTCTTTCGAAGAGGCCCATAATATGTTCAAGCCTTTAAGAATAACTATTTTTTAAGAAGCCTACATCTTTGCCATTGGGTGAATTTTTTGAAAGAGGTTCTATCTTTCGATGAATCTTGTTGGTCTCTTGGGGCCTTTCAAAGGATGTACTTCCAAAGAGGCTTGATAGATTCACCATTGGGTGAATTCTTCAAAATATGTTTTTTCAAAGAGGCTCAATAGTCTATTAGGGCCTTTCAAAAGATGTTATTTTCAAGAGGCTCGATAATCTATTGAGGCCTTTCAAAAAATGATCTTTTGAAGAGACTCAATGATTTTTCCATTGGGTGGATCCTTCAAAAGAATTTCAAACTTTCAAAGAGGACCAATGGTCCATCAAGGCCTTTCAAAATGTGTTCATTCGAAGATTATTGATGGTCTATTGAGGCCTTTCAAAAGATGTTCTTTTGAAGAGACCCAACGGGTCTAACCTTCAAAGGATGGATCAAGACGAATCTTTGGATAAATCATAACAAATTTTTCGAACAAGGATCAACAATGGATTTAAAAGAGGTTTGATCTTTCAAAGAGTCCCAATGGTCTATCGATGCCTTTCAAAACTTGTTCTTTCGATGAGGCCCATAATATATTCAAGCCTTTCAAAAGGAGTATTTTTGAAGAAGCATAAAAACATTTCCATCGGGTGAGTATTTTGAAAGAGGATATATCTTTTGATGAATCATGTTGATCTCTCGAGGACTTTCAAAAGATGTACTTCTGAAGAGGCTCAATAGTTCTACCATTGGATGAATCCTTCAAAAGATGTTCTTTCAAAGAAGTTCAATAGTCTATCAGGGCCTTTCTAAAGATGTTCTTTTGAAGAGGATCGGTAGTCTATCGAGGCCTTTCGAAAAAATATCTTTCAAAGAGACTATGGTTTTTCCATTGGCTGTATCCTTCAAAATAATTTCAAACTTTGAAAGAGGACCAATGGTCCATCGAGGCCTTTTGAAAGGTGTTCCTTCGAAGAGGATTGATGACCTAATGAGGCCTTTCAAAAGATGTTCTTTTGAGGAGACCCAACGGGTGTAAACTTCAAAGGATGGATCAAGATGAATCTTTGGATTAGTCTAACAATTTTTTCGAACAAGTATCAATAGAAAATGTGTATCAATTCTTTAGAATGATCTAAGGTAAGTTCATTTGAAGGGAAACATGTAATGAAGGATCCAAAGGGACCCAAGCTAGTGGGAAAAAATAGGGTAAACAAAAAAAAAAGTCTCCTAATCCCCCAATAAGGCTACAAAGGGGGATGAATACATGACACCAACATATAAAGACATTAGATCTAATTTTCAAACATTTTTAATAAAACCAAACCCCATAGTTATTAACACACAAAAATAAAAGGGAACTCATAAATTTTATTTCCAAATTATTTATTCATAGAAATTGTTGGATAAATCAAACTAATTATATATAATTAATAAACCAAACTTGATCTCAACAAATATTAATCATCATTATCTTCATGACTATATTCAATATTTTTCTTTTAAAAACAAAGATAATTTTTTGAAAACTAAATTATAATGGATATAAAACATAATTATTATATTCACAATGTTAACATTATAT
>SNQJ01S0000397.1:229585-241169 GCA_010110895.2 Picea sitchensis | reverse complement strand
TTCCAAGGTACCAAGTAATTTCTAAGTCTTGATTCCGGATAATGAGTTGAAGTCGACGGAACAAAACTCGTCACAGGAGGGCCTTGATGTATCCCCCATCAATGACATGAAATGAGTAACAGAGTTTGAAGGTGAAACAGAGCATTTTCCAAATTGGACCGGACACAGGGAAGGCCGACACGGAGAGAATGGACAATTGCAGATGGCCGACTCAATATAGGTTTCAGAAGGACTTCTCTTGAACATACGAATGACACGACCAATGATTTGGCAACATTGACTCAAAGACAACACAGGGAATGACCTTGTAGCAAATCGAATGAGAGACAAATGGATTTCCCAAACCAGCTTCAAATAATGAATAGGGGGTGTCATGTTCAAGAGTGACACTTACTGCCAATCAATACGAAAATGAAAACATATCCCTTTCCCAAATTTTCCCCCACCATTTCTGGCAAGTACCTCTTTATTTTTACGCAAGCTTGAGGAGGATAACATATGCTTGTTTGATGTAATCTCATCCTTCGAATGAGTCCCTTGGAGTATGTTTAACGAACCCTAAGAAGGAGTGGTTCGGTCCCATCACGGGTCTGTCAATGTTTGTTTAACGAGTCCAGAGATAGAAAACTCGAAGGTTTTTCAAGATTATTGAGTTTGGAAAAACACTTAAAAGAGAACTCTCTCAGTTCCTTTTTCGTAAAATAGTCTGGACGAGACCGAAAAAAAGATAAATTATCGCTCACCAGACGCTTACTTCAAATAATTTATCAAGCGTGAAAATAGCAAGGTCGCTCGACGATCTTTTCATGTTTAGAGAGTCTGAAAAGAGCTTAGAGAGGACTCCAGGGGGGGTTCCTTTTTCGTATAACCTTGTGAGCCTGAAAAAGTGATAAAAGTATGCTCGATCACGTTCTCATGTATTTACGAGCGCAAGAACGGGCAAAAACGACGCTCGAGGTTTTATGTAAAAACCATAAAAAACAATCGAAAACACGCAATAACAAAGAAAAACATGTCCATATCCCTGTATTGAATCGTCAAGGTCATCATGCCTGCAAGAGTTACACTCATCATAACATTAGTGATTAGGGTTTAATTGATAAATAATTATAAAAAACCCAAAATGATATAGTAAAAGTAAATAAAAGAAGTAAATACTCTTTTTTACCATATTATTTTACATTTCCACTATTGAGCTCAAAAAACCTCTCTTTTACCCTCCAAGTTTGGCGTCAATTTGCAGGAGCTACGAGAGACCATTTAGTGAGCTGTCTGCGACATTAAGGTAAGCTCTTCATCCTTGACATTTTCATGGTTGAAATTTGTGATTTCATTGGATAAAAGTTTAGTTTTTAGTTGAGTTTTCAAGCCCTACAAGCGCGTTGCAATTCTCGCAGGCGGGCCATACGGGGCCCGCGAGAATGAGGCGTTCTCGCAGGTGAGCCTTAAGCCACCTGCGAGGTTCTCACATTGTGTCCATGGGGCACCTGCGAGAACCGAAAAGCCCAAATTTTTTTTGAATTTTTAGCCAAAGAAAAATTTCCAAAGCATGAAAAAAGTTATTAATCCTCTTTTTGTGTTCGTTGTGCAGATAATTGGCCATCACCATGGTACTTGAGTGGCGTGAAAGGGAACATGAAGAGGATAATGCAATGGCTGAAAACCATCCACCTACCATAGCCGCTTTGAGATATTTTGGGCTCTTAAAATACTTTCATATCCCGGGCATGAGGGCCCAAGTTAGACTATTAGAGTATCTGGTGCGTATGTGGGACCCAGATCAGCAGGTTTTTCATGTGGGAGCTCACACATTGTCCATAGACATTGAGGACATATACTTTTTGACTGGATTGTCCCGACGCGGATACTACGTCAGCTTGACCGGTAGTAGAGGTGGTGGGCTAAAGATGAGTGAGTACTGCAATCAATACTGTGTTCCCGAGGCTGAGAGGAAAAAAGGAAAAGTGACTATCTGGGGGGTACAAGACTTGACCCTCCGCACTATCCTTTTTACTATAGCTCAGATGGTTGGGAGTTCTGCTCCTCATATGGCATTACATATCTACTTCCAGTACGCCATCGAGTGTACTGAGCCTCGAGTATTCAACTGAGCAGATGTTGTGCTTCGCAGTATCAAAAAGCAATTGACCAAATGTAGGCGAGGTGAGCTAAAGAAATTCGGGTATGGATCTTTGCTAGTGTCCTTCTTCCTCGAGAGGGTTCCCGTTCTGAGACTGCAGGTTGAATGGAATATACCGGGTCCCAAGGATCCAAGGATGTTGAGATGGTGTCGGCTCATGGCCCGACACATAGCAGGATCGATCGTCAAGTACGATGATATTTTCTTTGACTGGCTTCAAACCCAGATGTTGATGGTCGATGACTACGCTTATGCCGGGTTGGATTTCTGAGGAGATCCGGACTTAGCACTACCAGAGGATACTCAGTGGGGTGACCTTGGTAAGAAGTACAAGCATTTTCTCTTTTTAAATGTTTTTGAATTTTTATCATATTCAAATGTTTTTATTTTTATATATTCATCCAAAGACTAATACAAAATCATTTGTTGATAACACAAATGTTGGACCGTATAGACCTCCTGACACTTCTCCCATCCAGTGGCGAGGAGAGGTAGCAACAGCACCACAGTATGCTGAGGATTATCAAGTAGTGGAACAGAATCTAGAGGGCCTTACTGCAGACATTCCAGATATAACTCTGGAAGAGGTTCCACGACGCGATCAACATCACATTGTAGGGGTATCACTAGCTATGAGTCGACTGCTCTGTAGGGTTTCTAGGGCAGTCGTGTGTTACCATGAACATCATCCATGACATAACTTTGTAGAAGTTATTAGCTTCAATTTTTCACATTTTGGTCTTCGGACAAACTTTTTGTAAAAAACCTTTTGATCGTTATATATACAGACGTCTTCTACTGGTTTACTTTATATTGTGTGAATTTTGACGTGTTTGATTTATAAATGATTCAAATGTCTGTCCAATACATAATTAGCCAATGCATCTGTTAATGTATTTAGACATCTAGGAATATGTTGATATTCAATGTGATCAAAATAATGTTCCAAGAGGCGAATTCGCAAATACACCCATAATAAAGTAGGACTTCGAATAGAGTAGATATTACTTAACTGTAGTACTACAAGCTGTGATTCAAGATGCACAACCAAATGACGAATTCCAAGCGAGATAGCATCAACCAATAATTCAATAACTGCTCTATACTCTGCAATGTTGTTGGTCGCACGACCGAGACACACACCTCGTAAAGATACAAGTTCATTTGTTGGGGCATAGATTGCCCACGCAGCGGACGCAAGGTTCTGAGTACTACGGCTAGCGCCATCAGCGAAGCCAATATAGGGTAGCGAAGACTCCGACATCTGGAAATCAAACACAATGTCACATAAGGGCAGAGACCAGATAACGTCAAAAGCAAACTAAAGTAACACACACAAAGTATGATACATAAAATACAAGTACTTGTGCACAAATGATTTATGCATAGTACTTCTTCAAGTACAACCCATTCCTGGGTTCACTTAAAGGGATACCATCGTAATCTACTAGCTCATATTCTCCTTTTTCCAAAACTTGACGAACAATATAAGGACCTCGCCACATTGGTTTGAATTTCCCAGCTCCTAACACATCTCGATCCTGTTCATAGAGATGAACAAGATCACCTTCAGAGAAAACGCGAGGCTTGACATGCTTTTCATATTATGCCTTGACACATTTCTTCTGGACTTCTATTACTAGAGTGGTGTCACGTCGAGTTTCGTCTAATCACATTAGATACAATAGACGTTCTTCTTCAGCAGAAGTATTGGGTAAGAGTTTGATAGCTAGCTTCAGAGAGGGTATCTCACATTCTATAGGAAGAATGGATTCCACACCATAGACTAATCGAAAAGGCGTAAACCCAGTAGTGGATTTGACAAATGTTCGATATGCCCACAATCCCGAAAACAACATTGTGTGCCAACTTGTTTTATGAATTCCTATCATCCGTCGAAGCATAGTTATAAGAACTTTGTTGATCGCTTCGACTTGACCATTAACTTGTGGATAATAGGGCGTTGAGTTATCATGACGAAGACCCAACTTTTCCGTAAGTTCAGACATCATAAAATTCCTAAAGTGACTACTGTGATCAGTGACGATAGCTTGGGGAACACCAAAATGAGCTATGACGTGATTAAAAAGAAACAACGCTGCGGTCTTTCCAGTATTATCGAATGTCGGCATCGCCTCGGCCCATTTTGTAAAGTAATCAACAACTACAATGATGTAACCATGCCCCCTGACCGAGTGAGGGTGACATGTCATGAAATCAATGCCCCATTTTTCAAAAGGACCAACTGAGACCACAGGGTGAAGAGAAGAAGGATGTGACCGAATTTTTTGATTGTAGGTCTGGCAGGCATGGCATTTCTAAATGAAAGTAATGCATTCGTTAAACAAAGAAGGAAAAAAATACCCTGTACATAAGATCTTCTGGGCAGTAGCATACCCATACATATGACCACCACATGCTCCGGAATGGCAGTCATTCAGAGCTTTCTCGGCTTCATCGAATGTTAAACAACGTTGAAAAACAGAGTCAATTCCTCGACGGTAAAGAGTATCCCCGAGGATAATGTATTGACGATCTTGATAGCGTATGTGACGTCGTTCAGTACTAGACAAAGCTGGCCAGAAATTCTAGGTTTGGAGATATATAATGATATCCCCATACCAAATATCATCAGTGCTAATAAGGAAAAGAGATTCATCGGGTAATGAATCTACTGCTACATTTTCCGTTGCAGAATGAGGAAAATCACATATCAACTCAGCAAAAACTAATGACTTCTTGGACTTGGCGCGGTCAAATTCCAAGTCAAATTCCTGGAGTATGACAATCCATTTGGAGTACTTGCCCCCAAGCAATTGACGTGTCAAAATATGTTGCATAGGGTTGCAATGAGAAATCACCGTAGTCTTACGTGAGAGGATATAATGCCGGAAGTGTTGGATGGCTTGAACGGCAGCCAAAGCCAGTTTTTCGACATGTTGATACTTGATTTCAGTTGGTGTGAGACTTCGACTCAAGTAGTAAACAACATGTTCGTCGTGCGCATCATCCTCTTGAACGAGAACCATGCCAATAGTGTACTCTGAGGCAATAAGATAAAAGAAATAATCGCGACTGTAATCGGGAGGAAAGAGAAGCAGAGATCGCGTTAGGGACAACTTTAAAGCTTCAAAAACATTGTTGGCAACGGTACCCCAGACGAACTCTGAATCTTTCTTTAGTAGCCGCGTAAAACCACGAGTGATCTCGGCGTAATTAGGGATAAAATGACGAAGAAAGTTTGCTTTCCCCTGCAAACTTTGCAACTAGCGCAAGGTAGAAGGAGGAGTGAGATTAAGAATCACCTCAACCTTAATAGGATCCACCTGGATTCCTTGACGTGAAATGATAAAACCTAGAAGACGACCCGATTCTACGCAAAAAACACATTTATGAGGATTTAAACGTATACGATAGAACCGACAGCGCACAAAAATAGCCCAGAGGTGGGTAGGGTGATAGACTCTGCGCATAGAATGAGCTGGAAAATCATCCAAATAGGGTTGAACGATATGCTTAATGTCATGAAAAGCATAAGACATAGCGCGTTGAAAAGTTGTGCCCGCATTCTTAAGACCAAAAGGGAGTTTCCTATAGGCAAAAGTACCCCAAGGACAAATAAAAGCAGTTTTATGTTGATCCTCAGGAGCAATGTTAATTTGATTATAGCCGGAGAAACCATCCATGAGAGAGAAGATTTCACTTCCGGCGTAGTCATCGACAATCTGATCGACGAAGGGGGTCGGAAAGTTTTCCTTGGGACAAGATTTGTTAATATCCTTATAATCAACACATACACGAATACTGCTGCCTTTTTTGTCAATCGGGACAGGATTGGAAACCCATTCTGTAAGAGCCACTGGATAAATAAAGTCGGCTTTCAAAAGTTTTTCAACTTCGAGTTTGATAGCAGCCGCTTTACATGGGTGAACTGGATGAAGGCGTTGTCGGACAGGTTTAGCTCTGGGGTATGTCTTTATCTCATGTACAACAATAGCACGGTCGATACATGGCATCTCTTCGTAGCTCTAGGTGAAGATGTCACGAAATTCTTTGAACAGAGATGTATAGGTGATGATTTCATCTGAAGAACACGAAGCTCCAATATGGGCATTTTCGACAATCCCAGGTTTTATGGATATGTCAATGGGAATCGTGGGCGAGATATTACTTAAGTTCCCTTTAGCAAACACATCGTGTGAAGACGCGGGAACCATCGAAATGACAACAATGGTCGACAGAGTCGAAATCTGTTGGTAGTTCTCAAGAGTATGTTGCTCCTGAAAAAGGATGGAACGATGATGCCCATCATCCCAAGGGGTGTCTTCCATGACGGACATGATCATCTCGTCAGTGGGAAAAACAACACGAAAGGGATCGGGAGACAATTCATCAAGAGAAGAGGTAGAAGGTGTTGTCTATTGAATGGCTTGATAAGCAAACTCAACCGGACTTAACGGCATGACGTCGTCGAAACGAAAATGATCTCCAGGGTCATGTGACACAGGAAGTTCATGAGGCACGGTGGAAATCATGCTGATAGAAGCAACGGACGGGTGCGGAACATCGGGCGGTGGAATGGAAAAAATACCCATTAACGAGGAGTCCTTTAAAAGGCCTACACCGACATTCTCATAACCTAGTGGGGTTTTAGCAATAAACGGTACGTTTCCAGTACAGGTATCAGCATTGAAGAAGGCAAGTTGGTCAACAGTAACAACCTTTCCTTGATGAGGGAAACATACTACACGGAAAAGTGTTGACACAACGACGCGCATGGAATCGATCCAACTACGGCCAAATAAAAGATTATAATCAAGGGGAGCGTCAAAGACTTCCACTTCAACTTGGACCATCTTACCTTCTAGTGTGATAGGCAATGAAGGAAGAACATCGTAAGGCTTAAAACCAGAGCCATTGAAGGCTTTAAGAGTGTGTTGTGATTCATTCAAGGGAGGAGAGCCAATGGCTTTCCAACAAGCAAAAGACATTACACACGTTGAGGTACCCTCGTCGATAACAGTTCGACAAATGTTCTTGTCAGAGATAACAACTTGCATCTGGAATGCGAGTTGCGGAGGTAACCATGGAATGTGATCATCCAAGTCAAAGACTATTAAATTTGTATCTGTTGGGTCAATTCCACCTATAGCTTTTAACAGTGCCTTTCGTTGTGCAGGACAAGACTGAAGGACTTCAAGGGCTGACATCGCTGAAGGTGTCTGGGCCAGATCTTCAACAATGTTGTAGTTATGGGCTGCACGAGCATGAGGATTGAAAGCCGATTTCCTAACGACACCTTTCGGGGGTGGTCGCAGAATTGTATCAAGGCTCGATCGTTCGAGATGAAGAGGACTGTTAGTAGGTGGAGTCGTTGGAGAGGGTTGGACTAAAGTAGGAGGTAAATCGTCAACCTTCTCCTTAGATGGAGTATAATCTTCGGCTCTAGTCGTGAGTGCAACGTCATTCTGCTTAGAATCACCAGTACACATAAGAACATATGATGTCGTAGAAGAGGAGGGTTGGTCTTGAATGACCAACTGAGCTTGTTGTTGAGACGGGAAGGGTTGGGACAAGACAACCGGTGTAGATCGTTTGGGTGCTCCTTGAAGGAACTTCATGACCTCGGCACATCGTAGACAATCCTTTCTGTAGTGATCGTCACCACAGATAAGGCAAGGGTAGCGGGGTTTGCGCTTATCTCGATCTTCAACAGGAGTGGTTTTAGTTTTCTCTACTTGATTATTATTTTTTCCCTCCTTATTCTTGCCTCTCCCCTTTTTAGATTTGTTTTTACCAGCTGGGGTAGATTGAACAATGTTTACCTCAGAATTTTTTCCGGTGGGAGTGGCAGGAGATGGAGAATTTTGAACATTAGAAGAAGCAGATTTAGGGGTTGTGCTTGAAACAGAATGTGAGTGGGTTTGGGCAATACCAATCACACAGTCAGCTGCATAAGAGGCAGCTGGAGCAGTTGAAGTGATGGAAGTACCAGGATGAGGTAATTCAGGTAGCAAATCGTAAAGTGTTCCCGTTTGTGAATAAACGAGATCAAGATATTGAGCATTTCTTATAGCCTGCTCCTCCGTGACAACGCCACCCATGGCAATGTCCTTACCAATTTCATTCACAAAGGATTTTGTAAACCATTCTGCCAGTAATTGATCAGGGAGTTCAATTTTAATGAGACGTTGACGTCTTCGCCACTCATGAATATGATCAGATATATGAGTGCCTTTAGTCTGTTTGAAGGAAGTCAAAATCTCAGTCCTGATATCATAACGGATCGGTAACTGGTAATGCGTAAGGAAATCCATAGCAAGGGTGTTGAAATCAGAGAATAAACCTCGTTGCAATTCAATATACCACTTCGCAGCAGAACCGGTAAGGGTACGTTGAAAAAGATGTAAACGAATAGAGTCATCCATCAATAAGTTGGATGAACACCATAGGTGAAAAGTCATAACATGATTGTTCGGGTCCTCTCCTACTTTTCCATCGAATTTAGGGATGTCTAATGGAAGCTTAGCTGGAATAACAGGCCATTGGGGAGAGTGATGAATAGGATCATTTAAAATCCTAGACAAATCTGGCAAATCCAAAGTAGCAAGAAAAGGTAACTGTCGATTCACCTACAGGTACTGGTGGCTTTGGTGTGGAAGTCATGTCGGCAAACCAGTAGGACCGTAAGTAGTCTGCCCATAATGGGAAGACCCAGGCAGATTCAGTGGTGGTTGGAGAGGATAGTAATTCCAAGGATTGTAACCTTTAGTTTGAGCAGGGACCTGAGTTTGAGCATTCTGACCCTGACCCCAAATAGGATTGGGTATACCTAGATATGGTTGGCCTATAGTAGGGATAGGCTTCTGCCCCCCAGTCGTTTGAGGAAGATTTTGTACCATCTGATTCCAATACTAGGCCAAAGCAGGAGGTATATTTTGCCCAAAAGGTGGGGTTGGTCCCCCTATCGTAGGTGGAGTTCCAACCGGAAATTGTGTCCCAATCGAAGGTTGTGTAGTAACTGGAATGTGTCCGGTAAGAGGAGGTTGAATTGTACCACCTTTTCCACCAATGGGAATCTGTAAGTTTGGTGTAACAGACGGGATAATGCCACTAAGATTAGGATTGCCAGAAGGAAAATGAGGGAGTGTCGGAATAAAACCAGGAATAGGATGCCCAGGAAAATAAGGACCACCTGGAGAACCGGCCGGGGTTTGTGGAGGTGTTGGAGCAGAAGCATTCAACAAAGCATTCAACGCATGGTATCCAGGTGGTAGTGTCAGAGTGACATTGGGCGTTCACTGTGTGTTTATAGGAGCAAGACCAGCGGTAGTGAAGCCGGTTGGGACACTCGTTGAATAGATTGTGCTTTCTTCACTTCGGTTGGTTTTTATTGTTTTGGTCTTGATTGTACGAGAGCACTAAAGCGAAGCGGGAACAACAAAGACCAAAGGAAGCGATCATAAGGTATGCTCTTTGTTCTTGCTTCCTATTTAATTCAATGGTTAGAATCTAGGGAAAGAGTCATATTCTTGTATCATATTGATGGAAAGTAAAGATTACAACCTAAGCCTTGATGTCGCAAAATTCCTTTCGATGGCCCTTAGCTTCGACACACACACTTGCTCACTTGCATGAAGAAAATCAATCACCTTTGATAAACTTGCTGGAGTTTCCTAGCTGCTGTAACTTCAGTCCTTCACACAATCTTTCACCAATTCTCCAATGAGTTTTTGCTTCTCCTTGTTTGCTTGCTTTCTTGCCTCTAACCTTTTCCATGAGAATTCCCTCAATATATAGGAGAGAATGAATTAGTTACTTGGATAAGAATGATCCCAAAATATCAGGGAATCTAGTACTAGGATAACCATTCGAATGTCATCTCATCCTTCTAGAAGATTCCTTCTAGAAGCTTCGAGAATTCATCTTTTTCCCTTCTTTAGAAAGAGTTCGCACCCTAGCAGTTCAACACAGTGTGAACTTCTCACACCCTGGCTTAAGGCAGCCTGCGAGAATCATGCATTCTCGCAGGCAAATATACTAGCAGCCTGCGAACATTCCTCAAAAATGTGATTTTTGGAAAGAGATGAAGGTAACTTTTCTCAGGAGAAAGTTCCAATGAAGAGCTTGAGTACACCATCATCAATACATCATCATGATGACCAAAATCATGGGTAACACCCCCTAATGATGGTGTTTTCATTGGACCACATAAATCTGTATGCACAATTTCTAAAGGTGCCCAAGCTCTATATGACATTTCTTTTGGAAATATTTTCTTATGTTTCTTGGCCAAAATACAACTTTCACATAAACTTATTGGTGCTTGAATAGGTGGTAAACCTCTTACCATTTCATTTCTTTACAACAAACACAATCCTTTGAAGTTTAGATGGCCATACCTCAAGTGCCATACCCATGCTTGATCTTGACTTGATTCATTGAAACTTGCTCCAATTTTCTCCATCATTTCACTTTTCATGCGAAGTGGGAACATTCTGTTGTTTTTCATTTCAATATTTGCAATCACCATTTTACTAGGAGGAATATCAAATATATTGCATACATTATTTTCAAAAGAAACTCTATAACCCTTTTGAGTAAGTTGTCCCACACTTATGAGATTATGCATCAAACCAGCGACAAAATAAACATTAGGAATAATTTTCTTTTCAATCTTTGTTATTACAATAATTGCAGATTTTCCCATGACTTCTACAATGTTATCATTACCCAATTTAATTTGTGATTTAACTAATGTATCCAAATTCTAAAAAAACTCTTTATTTGTTGGCAAATGTTTACCAAGTAGCGTATGCTTGTCATTGATGGCAAGCTCAGGAGGAANAGCGTTGAAGAAAACGCGCGCAGCAAAGGCAAAGCTCAAGATACAGGAATTTGCAGAAGAGAAGGAAGACAGAGATCCACAACCACAGGATCTCATTCAAATTTCCCGAAAGAACAAGGGTCGTCAGATCAGACAGAAGTTGCGAGGGAGATAAGCCATCGGAGATTCGGGGATCGGGATTTCTATATGCAAAGTTCACATGACAACGAAAACCCTGAAATCGCGATATGCGATTTCGCGATTTGATCGCAGCCATTAAATCAAGCAGGGATCTGGACCGTTCATTTGTATGGACGCGTGGCATCCAGGAGGCCTCATCGGAGTTTCGGGGATCAGGATTTCATAATGCAAAGAACACAATGCAACGAAAACCCCGATTTCGCGATATGCGAAATCTCGACTGAATCGGCACCGTCAGATCAATAAGTGATCTAGACCGTCGATCCAACACATGTCAACAGACCACGTCACCCAGGGACACGTGGAACAACCAGAGAATGACAGGTGGCAGGCAGATCTAACACTTCAGGCTCATGCAATTCACGAATCAGAGTGACACGTGGCAGGATCTAACACGTGTCAAACCACGAGTGACG
>SNQJ01S0000397.1:97639-227505 GCA_010110895.2 Picea sitchensis | reverse complement strand
GTGACTGATGCTGAATTTGCCATTGTTTATTTCCCTGCATTATTGTGATTATCATTTAGTATCTCAGCAAAGAGTTTAAAAGAAGCATAATTGTTTAAGCACGGTAACAACTGATTCACCCCCCCCCTCTCAGTGGACCAACATTATTTCCAGTCATATGATTACTACAACCACTATCAAGAAACCATATGTTACTTGCATTTTCTTGAGCTACATGACATGTAATAAACAATGTCTCAGAACTATTAGAGAAATTTGCATTATGTTTTCTCATATCTGCTTGTTTCTTTTGGAATTCATTTGCAAAGTAACCATACTTCTTGTAGTAATAACATTGAATATTTGATTTGTCATACCTTTGTGATCAAGGATGATTTTAAGGATGAAAATTTATATTAAAGAGTAGAAACATGGGCTAATATTACTAATCCTTAATATGCAAAATGTAAAAAATTTAGCGATAGCTTTGTAAAAATATTCAAATTCCTAAGAATTTTATATAGTTTCTATCAAATTTTGGCGATTTTTAAGGTAAAACAATTTTCTTCTATGGAATTTGGGCGAATTATCAAGTATCTCTGCATTAACTTCACCATCATACATGGGTAATTCGAATTTAACATCAAGTTTTAGTAAAGGCATTTCATTCTTATGTTTATGGACATGTTTCTTTCCAGTGGTTTTAGAACTTGAACTTGAAGAGGAAGGAGAAGAAGGAGGTGAANCATCATACATGGGTAATTCGAATTTAACATCAAGTTTTAGTAAAGGCATTTCATTCTTATGTTTATGGACATGTTTCTTTCCAGTGGTTTTAGAACTTGAACTTGAAGAGGAAGGAGAAGAAGGAGGTGAACATGGAGGTGAAAGAGGAATTTGAGGAGGATCCTCTCCTTCTTCACTTTTTCCCTTTGAATATTCACCAAGAACTGGTCTCTTTCATTCCAAGTAATCTTCATACAAAACCTTCATCATCTCCGACATGGAGAAGAAAGTTTTTCGAAACTCTTTCTCATCCTGAGAAAGTCCCTCTTCCGATGCCATCTTATTGCTTTGAGAAGTTCTATTTCTCAATCCAATCAATGTATTCTCTTCAACAAGATTGCCTTCACCACGATGTAGTTTTTCCCTAGTTAACATGAAAAACTCAAATCCAAACATCAACTAGCTCTGATACCACTTGATCCGAAAAGATCTTTTAAATGATAATGGTTGAGTTATTATGCATGTGTTTATTAACCATTTAGGAAGTTGGATGAAAGAGGAAGGATTATAGAAGAAACATCACAACCATATGCACATATACATATATGAAATAAATCAAGAAGAACAACAAACCATAGAACACCAAAGTGATAACGGATTTCGACAATCTCACCTACGTCTCTGGGCCTTTGTCTCAGTGGGTGAAGCTTTATTATTTCAGTTCGAAGCTTTAAAAGTACATCACAATAGTGCCAAAAGGTTACAAAATCGATCTGGTCTTGTTATACCATATCTCTAGAATCCAACAAAATAAATGGCACTGAAATCAGATGACCAGAGCTCCTAGACCTAGCCTGCAAATGTGTGCTCCTCAATAGCTTCCCTACATAAAAATGGCTTTGGCTTGGAAAATATTCAGCATAAACCTGCTCTGAATTTTCTCTTTGGCTCCAAGAAGCCCTGATTTATATAGATATGAAGTTGGTAACCATCTCCCAACTTCCCCCAAGATCTATCCTAAAAAAGGGGCCAATATCCCCCAATATTGGCCAAAATCTCTAAAAACAGCTGAATAAATCAATGAAAAATCACTATTATATAGTGAAAACCCACTTTATTCCAAAAATTAGGATAATCCCCTCTGGCCTGGGTGTGTGCGCACCTTTTTCAGGGTCACATTGGCTCATATGGCCAAGCGTCAACCCCTTAGGGGTTGCGCGCTGGCCCTTCCTCTGTTGGCTCCTGGATTTATTGCACATTCATAGAACCAGGGTCCAATCGGTCGGGATAAGCCCCCCGTTGATCGACCCTCTATGAAATTAGGCTCCAGATCATATGGTGATGGGTAGCTATAATTGAGGGCTGGTAAGATCTGGTTCTATCCACTTCATACTCTGCGCGCCAACCATAACACTCGGGCATATGACAAGACTTGTGACCGGCGGTTGGGGCTAGGCCCCAACCCTTACCCTCTGCCCATATATACAACACACACACACACACACACACACACACACACATATATGATTACGCCTAAGGTTAAGAACCATAGTGCGGGCGAGCTGGCTAGCCCGACCCTACGAAGACGTAGCCCGGTGGGAGGTCACACAATCGAACCTCATGAACTCCACTAATTTTTCAACCAACAAACCAATGAATGGGTGCCATGTGGAAACCCATGTCTGGGCCACGTGGCACCTCACCATTCATCGAAACCAATGCCATGTGTCAAAATCTGATTGGACCACACATCTGCCTAGTCAGCACATATGCCCAGTCACTATTTGCCACATGTTGTACATACATCGTACGAGCGTGCCACATGTCACCCTTGCAGTGGTGACATGTGTCACTCTTGGATTGGTCCACTTGTACTTTCCACGTCAACATCTTGTCCATGTCAGTGTGTATGCCCAATCACCTTGTCGCGTGTCACCTACAGATGCTACCACATTAGCACCAATTGTTCCTGCCACGTTAGTTGTATGGTCATATGACCTGTACAGTCAGCTGCCACATGGCACTGTACGGACTATACAGATTGTACATTCATCAAAGTTTTGCTTGTTTAACAAATTGAACATATCGTCATATCAGGAGAATACGTTGTTCGTTTCATCTCATTCAAGTTGTGTTGGATTCGTATCGACAAGACCTACAGACACATCCATTTTGAAGCCATTCTGAGAACTTTTAATTTTATGCCTTTTTTAGCCCCATCAAGCTCCTGGATCCAATTCTGGATCACTCACAATCTTTGTTGGACTCCCATTCAATATATAAACTGCACAAGCTACTGCTTCAACCTAATATTCATTAGATATATTCTTTCCTTTCAACATGCTTCTTTCCATCTCCATTATTGTATGATTCTTTCGCTCTACAACACCATTATGTTGAGGTATATAACTTGTAGTGAACTGCTTCTTTATTCCATGATACCTGCAATACTCCAAATATTAATTTGAGTTGTATTCTCCTCCTCTATCTGATCTCAATATCTTAATGGATAGACCACTATATTTCTCAACCAATTCCTTGAATTCCTTAAACTTGTCAAATGTTTCAGATTTGTGTTTGAGGAAATAGGCCCATGTTTTTCTACTATAATCATCAATAAATTTTATGAAATATATGCTCCCCCCTAATGATGGTGTTTGCATTGGACCACATAAATCTGTATGCACAATTTCTAAAGGTGCCCAAGCTCTATATGACATTTCTTTTGGAAAGATTTTCCTATGTTTATTGGCCAAAATACAACTTTCACATAAACTTATTGGTGCTTGAATAGGTGGTAAACCTCTTACCATTTCCTTTCTTTACAACAAACACGATCCTTTGAAGTTTAGATGGCCATACCTCAAGTGCCATACCCATGCTTGATCTTGACTTGATTCATTGAAACTTGCTCCAATTTTCTCCATCATTTCATTTTTCATGCGAAGTGGGAACATTCTGTTGTTTTTCATTTCAATATTTGCAATCACCATTTTACTAGGAGGAATATCAAATATATTGCATACATTATTTTCAAAAGCAACTGTATAACCCTTTTGAGTAAGTTGTCCCACACTTATGAGATTATGCTTCTAACCAGGTACAAAATAAACATTAGGAATATTTTTCTTTTCAGTCTTTGTTGTTACATTAATTGCACATTTTCCCATGACTTCTACAATGTTATCATTACCCAATTTAATTTGTGATTTAACTGATGTATCGAAATTCTCAAACAACTCTTTATTTCCAGTCATATGATTACTACAACCACTATCAAGAAGCCATATGTTACTTGCATTTTCTTGAGCTACATGACATGTAATAAACAATGTCTCAGAACTATCAGAGAAATTTGCATTATGTTATCTCATATCTGCTTGTTTCTTTTGGAAATCATTTGCAAAGTGACCATACTTCTTGTAGTAATAACATTGAATATTTGTTTTTTCATACCTTTGTGATCAGGGATGATTTTAAGGATGGAAACTTATATTAAAGAGTAGAAACATGGGATAATATTACTAATCCTTAATATGCAAAATGTAAAAAAATTAGCGATAGTTTTGTAAAAATATTCAAATTCCTAAGAATTTTATATAGTTTCTATAAAATTTTGGCGATTTTTAAGGTAAAACAATTTTCTTCTATGGAATTTGCGCGAATTATTTTTAGAAAAAATTGAAATTGGTGAATCTTTTTTTGGGAAAAAACATGGAAAATTAGCCCATTTGCAAAATTTATCCCCCAAAATCATCTATGTTTGTGATGCCTGATTGTTATTGCTTCCCCTTGGGCTGAAATTTTGATTTCTCCTTCCACCTGGATCTAGATTCTTTCTTTCTTCTTTTTGAAAATTATTTCTTCCTCTTCCTCTTCCTTTGAATCCTAGATTTCCTCTTCCTCTGCCTCTGCCAAATTTCATTTTTGTTTTGAATGCATGCTCCAATGAGGTATTGTCATTCATTTTCAACCTGTCTTCATAATTTTTCAAGGAGCCAACCAACTCATCCATAGAATATGTAGTCAAATCTTTAGATTCTTCAATTACCACAACAATTGCATCAAATTTTCTACGCAAAATTATTAAAACCTTTTCTACAACCTTTTGATCTGCTAGCTCATCACCATTCCATCTTATTTGATTAACCAAATCTATATCACAATATGTAAATTGATCTATTGAATCAAAATCTTTCATTTGCAAGTTTTCAAATTCTTTTCTAAGTGCTTGGAGTTTGGATTTTTTTATCTTACTAGTGTCTTGATATGCTGTCTCTAGAATGTCCCATGCTTGCTTGGTTGTAGTGGTTGGTTTAATCCTTCTAACAACTGAATCATCCAACGCTTGTCCAATTATCTGCAAAGCCCTTTTATTCTTTTTCCTATTTTCATCAAGCTTTTTCTTTTCATCAACACTCAAAATAGACTCATCTTGTGGTTTAGTATAACCAATCATTACTATATCTAATAGCTCATATGAATCAAATGTTAATTTCATTCTAAATGCCCAATTATCACAATTTTTCCCAGAAAATGTTGGAATCATAAGTTGTTGATACATGCCTGATGCCATTCTTAAAAAAAATCAAGCCCTAATGACAATCCTTTCGGTAAAAAAAATCCAACAAAATAGTCAAAATATTATAGTAACAGAGAGACGGCTAGAAATTGTCACTAGTTTACAAAGAACTTCATGGCTTCATTGCCTTGACCCAACCATATTTTTGCTGCAAATATTCACCATAGTCGCGTCCTCTCACTGCTAGCAGGCACTGATTAATGAGCAATGAGACTAGACCAGGATCTTCGTGCTCTAGTTCCATTGTTCCAAACACTAAGATGTCATCCTCGAAAGGGACACTTACAACAATATGAATAAAAGTGCTCTTTGCAAGAAGAGTACACAAGAAGTCTTTTTTTTCTACTTCATTCTTCGGTATCGCTTCTGCCAAGACTGGCCAATGAAATTCTCTTCCATCACACACATCACATAGATAAGGACTCCTCTTTTCCTCTTCACACGTCTGTGGATGGCGATTACACAACAATCGCCAATCCTCCACACTCACAGCTATCTTACGGCCTCAACAATAATGACGGGTCTATTAATGAACATTCACGATTTTTCCTCTTCTCTGATCAGATTGGAATCTTGAAGGGGATTTTGACCTCTTTTACAGTCAACCACAGATAAAATCCATCAATTCTTTGAGGATCCGCTTAGATTCCATTCCGCCAACAATAATACAATGACGTTGTGAACATAGATCCTCAGGCTAGAATATTGGAAAATCAAATCAACACCTTCACACCCAATACAAGCCGATATTCACGCTAGGTGACTTGGTTCTTCTCTCACGGGACTGTTACAACCCTCAACCTTACAACTCTGATACCACGATGAAGTGGGAAGAGGAAAAAAAATACACTCAACAAACTGAAAATAGACTTGATATTTCCTTGCTTGAAACAATTACAATCACCTCTTATTTATAGAGGTCTTTGGAAGGATCTCGAAGATCCAGAGAATTCTTGGAGCCATGCGAGTGTCAGTGGATATGTCGGTGGATGAACAATAATTGGTGGTTGATGGAAGCTTCAATTTTAAATGTGGTTGGTAGAAATTAATCCAACCAACAATTTTGGGTGATATATTCCTTGATTGTGTTGATGAACTCATTGATATGATCAAATTATCTCACCATCTCAAACTATGAGTTCACTAACTAATTAATGAAATATCTCACATAAGGTTAACATAGTTATTTTGTTATCTAGACATAATACCATTAATATTCTTGTTATCCAAAAATGGAATGCACACCATACCAATCTTGGATTGATATTTTAAATAGGTCATATTGTTGCATTTACCGTATAAGAGAGTTTAAAAAAAAATTACCCTTCTTTTATAGTTTTTCTTTACATCCGATGCACTTATATATTTGCAGAGTTGAACACAAATCAATTATGTATAATAGATTTTTATTAATTTCACTTCTATTTATTAATAAGACTTTAACACTTGGAAGGGTGTTGCATATGCTATTAGAGCTAGTTCTAGTACAATAAGACCTTGAACCCATTATTAATTCATGTACCATGAATTTTTATTAAAATTTTAATTTATGTGAATGAAATTTTAATTAATTAAGTATTGAAATTTTGTTCTTATGTCAAGTGATTTTAGACATAAGAGGGAGGAGAGGTAGGATAACCAAAGGTCGAGGCCTATGTCTTCCACCACAACCTACACTTCTGAATACTCCACTAAAATGAGAAGAACATGTTCAAGAATAGGGACATGTGTCTACAAGAAAGGTAATGACCATGATGTGTTCATTTTAAAGAAGGACGTTTGACACATTAATGAATAGTCTGGAAAGGGAAGAGGGAGGAGTATCTTTGATTTCTTAAGGATCACAAAATCCTACAAGTAACCATATGCATAGAGAGTTGGAGAAAGTAAAATTTCCCAAGTATTTGGGTTCTATGGATGGATAGGTAGGTGAGGCCTAGTTGGAAAAAAAAGTCTATGTGCTATGTTTTGAGGGATTACACTTCCAAAGTTAAAGTAAGGATAAACATATAAGCATATTCCATTTAAAGGGAAGTCATTTTTGTGGTGGAAGATTCTATTGTCAAAATTAGGGTTGTATGTGTCTAAAGTTTCATCGGAGTTATTTGACGAGTGTTTCACAGAATGATACTTTTTTAAAGAATTTATTGAAAAACAATTAAATGAATTTAATTCAGTAAGACAAGAAAATAGATTAATGCCTGAATATGAGACAAGGTTTATGAAACTATTGAACTATGCTCCACATTTGAATACTGAAAAAGCATAGATGATTTTAATGGATAAATTTCGTCAATGGGCTAATTTTCCATGGTTTTCCCAAAAACAAATTCACCAATTTCCATTTTTTCTAAAAACGATTCACCCAAATTCCATCGAATAAAATTGTTTTACCTTAAAAATCACCAAAATTTTATAGAAACTATATAAAATCCTTAGAAATTTGAATATTTTTACAAAATTATTGCCAAACATTTTACATTTTGCATATTAAGGACTAATAATATTAGCCCATGTTTATACATTTTAATATAAATTTTCATCCTTATAATTATCCCTGTTGAAAAGTTATGAGTTAAAAAGATTTTGTATGGATTGAACTACAATATTAGAGCTAAGGTGAGGATATTGATGCCTCATACCTACACATGAGGTACTTCAAAGGAATATCATAGTCGAGGAACAACTTGTGGGTGGTGGTTATTTTATACCATTGAGACATTCAAGGTTAAGGGGACAAAGACCGGCACCACAACCAATTAGTACATCGAGACCTATGATATTACATAAATATGTTCCAAGTGGACTAGTTATGAGTACACAAATATCGTCGTTAGGGAACTAGATATTTCCATACCAACCATCGATGCAACAAACTTGATTGACATCAGAGTAGTAAACCCACCTTTTCTTAGTTGGGTAGTCATATTCAACCTCCTAAGAGGGGGTGTTGGATATGTGAAGGACCACATTTATAGAGAGAGTGTCCTAAAGAATAGAGTGGACCTATAAGAGAGAAGAGTTAGATAACAGTTGGTGATCTGGGTAAATCCCATATGATTCATACAGTGGTGAACAACCACAAGGATGAACATCAATCTACGGTGTTGGAGACATCAGGTATATTAACGACCTTAGTTTTTCAATATTAATAGATCCAAGAGAAACTAAAATATTTATTTCTCAAACTGCATTGTCTAAATTAAAAATAGAAGAGAGAGATAAATAATATTTTAATCGAGTAGAGATGGCTTCACAAGTGAAAGGAGAGGTAGTATATTTAGTTAAAGACTATGAAATTGATCTATATTTGTGTGTAGCGTCGATATCTTTATATGTAAATATTTTGGAATATTATGATACAATAATATGAATGGAGTTGTTAGAGAACCATGAAGTAGTGTTAGGCAATAAGAATAAGAAGCTTTATTTCATAGATGATGCAATTCATAAAATAAGTTTAGTTGGGAAGAATAAAGGAGTGTCACCAAGGTTCGTTTCAATATTACAACTAAAGAGGAGTATGAGAAAAGGATTCAAACTATATGTTGTAATATCTATGAATGATAAGAATGATTCAATGAATTTAAAACATTATACAGTATTGCCCGATTTTTCAGATGTATTTCCATAGGAATTTGTTGGATTACCACCTAAAAGAGTATTATAGTTCAAGATTGAACTTAAACTAGGAATGAAACCTATCGCAAGGGATCCTTACCACATGAAAACACCAGAATTGTGAGAATCATAGATGCAATTACAAGAAATTTTGGATTTGGTATTTTATATGACCAAGTGTATCACTGTGGGGAGGGCCGATGATATTTGTAAAGAAGAAAGATAGATCATGGAGATGAAGTGGTGTTAGGCTATAAGAATAATAAGCTTTATCTCATCAATGATGCAATTCATAAAATAACTTTAGTTGGGAAGAATAGAGGAGTGTCATTAAGGTTTGTTTCAACATTACAACTAAAGAAGAGTATGAGAAAAGGATTCAAACTATATATTGTAATATCTATGAATGAGAAGAAGGATTCAATGAATTTAGAACAATATACAATATTGTCAGAGTTTTCAAATGTATTTCCATAGGAATTTGTTGGATTACTTCCTAAAAGAGTATTATACTTTACGATTGAACTTAAACCAGGAATGAAGCCTATCACAAGTGATCCTTACCACATGAAAAAACCAAAATTCTGAGAATTATAGATGCAACTACAAGAACTTTAGGATTTGGTATTTATATGACCAAGTGTATTACTATGGGGAGGGTTAGTGATATTCGTAAAGAAGAAATACAAATCACAGAGACTCTATATCAATTGTTGTCAATTATACAAAGAAACAATAAATAATCAATATCCTTTACCTAGGATTGATGACTTATTTGATCGTATGCAAGGAGTGACAATATTTTCCAAGAAAGATCTAAGAGTGGGATATCATCAACTAAGAATAAAGGATGAATATATTCCTACAGCTGCATTCAAGACGATATTTGGACATTATGAGTTCATACTATTACCTTTTGGATTAATGAATGCACCAAGAGTTTTCATGAGTTTAATGAATGGAGTATTTCGAGAATATCTTGATAAGTTTGTGTAAGTATTTTTCGATGATATTTTTATATATTTACATGTGCCAAAAGATTATGAAGAACATTTATGATAAGTGTTACAATGTCTAAGGGAGAAAAAGAAATATGGAAATCTTTCTAAATGTTCATTTTATGAGTCAGAAAATCATTACTTAGAACATATCATCTCAGGATAAGGAATCATGGTAGACCTGACAAACATAGAAGTAATCATGAAATGATTAGCACCCACTAACGTGTTGTAACCCAAAAAAAATTGTTATCATAACCCCAAATTTTGGTCATATCTCCAATATCTCTTAAACTTGTCTTGATCTCTTCTAGTTTATCCATTCCTCTTTAAGAGTTACATATCATCCATGATCATATTAATGTTTAAAGTTGTCGAACTAAGTTACACTTCCATATTATATGCCATACAACCTATCTATTTACCATACTCATCTTATCATAAATTACTTTCTCATTTGAATATCCCTATACCTAAACATTATACCTAAACATTATCTAGCAATCTAATGACTAGTTCAAAATTGTAATTTACCTATACCATATAATATATTATCATATCTAGTCATGCAAGACTGTATAAAAAAACCCTCCACCATAATTCATATTGTTATATTATTTTAATAATTCTTTCAAAATTCCAAAGCCAAAGTTATATATATATATATATATATATATTTCAAAACTTTGGTAAGAACAAGGTTATCATATATCAAAGGGATTGACTTTGGTAAATGAAAGGTGGTTATGAAATCACGGTGGCCAAATTTTTCCATATAAAATAAAACCGTGTGGTACATCCAAAAGGTTTCGGAAGGTCAAGGTCAAATAAGATCCGGGCACATTCGTCCTTCAAAGTAATTGACACCCTTCGATTACATTGCAATAGTGGACGCGTGTCAAATGGATTGAACGCATGACAAACAGGTTCAGGTTTAAATTTACAAGTTGTATTGTCCATTTTATAGTTGCTCTCAACACCCAAGGACGTCGACAGGCAATATAGGTGAGGAAGAAAATTTAATAAGTATAAAATATATTTAGCTTTTGAAAAGGTGGAACAGATGGTGGGAAATAGAACAGATAAAACAGGTGGCAACAGATTCATGGGAGAATAAATGCACACAATAGATGCCCCATGTTTTTTGAAGTAGGACAACACATGGTTTTGAGGTGTCGAAAGCTCTCAAGCAATTTCTATTTTTAGTAGGCAGTTGCATATTTCAAGGCATATATGTAACGTTAGAAGAAAGCTTTCAAGTAATAATTTCTATTTTTAGTAAAAAGTTGCATAATTCAAGGCATACATGTAACATTCGAAGAGGAGCATTGAGGAATTAGAGAGGGTTGGAATTTTGGACAACCTAGAGGCTGATCTTGGCTTCATAGGCCACAAGGACATTGTAATTACAACCTAGAGGTTGATCTTGGCTCCATAGGCCACAAGGACATTGTATTTACAACATAACCAGAAAATGAAAATTTCTAGAGGATTCATCATTGGCTTTGTAGATTTTGTCTTCTAATTTTGTGTTTTCTCCTCTTGTCAATCAAAAGATTTTCTCCAAAGTGGTTGTAAACTCAAAAGATTTTCTCCAAAGTGGTTGTAAACTTTGTATGGTTTTGTTTTAACATAAAAATAAATGGTGCTGATTTGTTCTTAGTGTTATCTTTATAGTTGCCTTTTAAGTATTATCTTAAACATGACTCAATACAAATGCATGCTATTTTCTGTGTCTTCCATTGAATAGTTTTAAATATTTTGAGTTGAAAATTTGTCTTTAAATACTTTGCAATGGGTACAATATTTATTACTACTTATTAGTAATAAACAGATCTTGGTTAGAAACTAAGGTTATTCAATCTTTATAGTTATTATTGGGTTGTGGGATTCAATTGAAGATTATCAATATGTCTTCTTGCATATTATTGATTTCACTTGAATACTTCTATAGGTATTCTTTCTTATCGGAAATACTAAGGACTACCACCCTCATTAGCATTTTTTATATTCTGTTACTCCTTAATGCCAAGGAGTGACATGCCATTCCCACTGGTATCTGAGACTTTTCTTCTACATATTCCATAAAAAAATTTAATACATTTTTAATGTTAGATAAAGGTGCCCAATGGAAAGGCCCTAGTCCGAAGATTTAAAATTGAGTTGTTGTCTCTAGTTTGCATAGTTCCTCCAACATCATTAAACCCCACAATCACTAAAATCTGGGATTGAAGTTTGTATGAAGGAGTTGTTCCTGAGGTAACTTTTAACAACCATATTTGTGACAGTTTGAGGATTACCCCCTCTGGCCCAAGAGCTAGCTTAAGGAAAAAAGTAGGGAGGATATTTTCCTCCATAGAGTGCCTTGACCTTGTTCCTTATCCAGGAACAACCAGAGTAACAACATAACATAGATGAATTATGCAGTTTTATGGGTTTGGAAGGATAGTATCAAAGGTTTGTTGAAGGATTTTCAAATATCAAGAATCCTATTATGAAATTACAAAATAAAAATAAGAAATTTACATGGACATCATGGTTTGAGGAAGCATTCCAGAAACTGAAAGAGTTGTTGACGACGATTCCTATTTTGAAAGTACTATATATTGAACAATATTTTTTGGTAGGAACGAATGTGTCGAACGAGGAATTGGATGCAGTGCTAATGCAAGAAGAAAGGGTAATTTCCTACACATCAAGGGAACTTTAACCACATAAGAAAAATTATGCAACACACGATTTGAAACTTATAGAGATAGTGCATGCATTAATAATTTGGAGGCATTATATAGTTGGAAGAAAGTTTTAGTTAAAGATAGATTATCATGGACTTCAAAAAATATTTACACAAAGTAATTTGAATGCTAAGTAGAGAAGAAGGTAAGAATTACAAAGTGAGTATGATTTTAAAATATCATACATTAAAGGAATAGTGAAGAGAGTGGTGGATGCTTTAAGTCTCAGGCCACATATTTTCTCAATTTTAATATTAAATATGAACATGAGAGAAAAGATTTCAAAGTTGAAATTAGAGGATTAATTGTAAAAAGAAGTCAATTCAAAGTTAAAGAATGAAGTAATGGGATGATCCAGATGGATGTTGGTGGCCTCCCACCTATTCTGACTGGCTCATTTTGGCAGTTTTCCAGTTTGGTAGTTTTTTCCCTAGTTTTTGCGTCCCTGACTTGCAGGGCTGTTTTGAGGCCCCAAACAACGCTTTTTAGGGCTTGCCACAGTCAGAATGAATTTTGATAAATAACAAAAAAATGTGTAGTTATTGTATAGACCTTTCCAATGGGCTATCATGTGCCTAAAACGAAGATCGTATGCAAAAGTTACGACCCCGAGAAGTTGTTGTACTAACTTACCCAAACGAGGCCCACATGACTTTTGGTGCTTCATCTCCTAAGGTTAGGTTTTTTGGATGTCTAGGGTTTTTGACATTCCTGTTTATTGTAAAAATTCCTTCAGAGCCTCATTGTAATCATCTTCTTGCAAATTAATGCATTTGTCACATCTCTTCTCAAAGATAAGCCACCACCATTCTAGCAAGTTTGTTTCCGCTGCATTTTACAGTTTCAACTTATTTCCTTATTGAATAGAAAACAATTTTATTGTATATATGTTATTCTGTGTTAAGCATATTTTGATAATAATCTGTATTCATTTCATTCTGCAAATATATTTTGGATCATGAGAATTCTGAAGTATGGAGAATATGCATTGGATGATGACAATTTACTACGATTTTATGGAAGGATATACGTACCACTAAAAAATGAAATTTACAATTTGATATTAAGAGAAGATCATAGATCAATGTATATGGCTCATTAAGGAGTAAAAAGGATGAATGTGAACCTTAAACCATTATTCTTTTTGAAAGGAATGAACAAAGACAATTGATTTTGTAGCAAGATATCTTGAGTGTTAGCAAGTGAACATTGAACATCATCATCTAGTGGGATTGTTGTAGCCACATCCAATACCAAAATCAAAATGGGAGGTGATTTAGATGGATTTAATTGATTTATATCAACAATGATGTCGATGAGACACAATACAATATTTTTAGTAGTAGACACTATGACCAAAAGTGCACATTTTATTCCTGTTGTTACACATTATTTTCGTCATCCCTATGATCGTTAATGATGTAAACCTATCTATTGCTTTCAGAGGGGTCACAGTGGCCTGAGTTCCTGAAGAGAGAAGGAAGAAGAACTTTTCCTGAGAAAAGAAATGGCATTTTCCTATGCAAAAACCTTATAAAAAGGAAGTTTGCAGGTTGCTATATAGGCAGGGTGCGAGAATGACAAATTCTCGCAGGTTGCTATATAGCCAGGGTGCGAATAGTTAGCAGGTTGCTATATAGCTAGGGTGCGAACTTTCCAGCACGTAAGAAAAATAAGCGATTTCTCGAATGCAGTTGAAGAAAGAACTCTTTCCCAGAAAAGAAATGGCATTTTCCATGTTCCAAAAATAGAAGCCTAAGTGTCAAGTTATATATGCAATGACAAAATTCCCAGTTGCTATATGTTTCAAAGTAAATGAAGAAGTGCCGCAGCTTAGGTGCAACTTCAAAGACACGTGGAAAAATGATTGACCTTCTAGGAAGGAGAAGCTTTGGTGTGAGGTAACCAATGGTTTGGACCCACCATGATTTAGGTAATCATCCCAACTTCCCTGCACTTATCTTCTCTCACCATAAAAGGAGAGGAGTTCCTATGGAGAAAGTTAGCTTTGTGTAGCTTGGATGAGCTTGCTTTGTTTGGCTTGGAATTGTTGCCTTGGCTGGGAGTGGCTTTAGGATTTGCTTGCTGCATAGATTGTGAGTATTAATGCACTTAAGGTTTCTAATCTTGAGTGCTAAAGTGTGGGAAATCAAGGAGGCTGGAAGGGACCTTAATACATCGGCTCAGGCTAAATCTCTCTTCTATAATTAGCACATAAGAGCATATTTCTTTTCCCAAAAGTGAGATCTACTTACAAGGCAATTCCGTGATCATATGTGAAGTAGATTAGCTGGATATATTATTTGTTTCTCACTTTGGTTGCCTTTGTGTTGTTCGATAATGACCGCATAAGAGTGTCCTGAGCAAGTGAAATGCAGCTGGCAAGGCTTAGCCATAAGGTATTATTGGCCTCTTCTCTAATTTCCAATTTGAATTCAATAGATCTAGGGAAAGCTGTATATTCTCGTCATGTTTTGTTCTAGATCCAGTGGATCTAGGGGGATCGGCTTTGTGTCCGTGACTCAATGACGTATCCATTAACAAAATTACAATTCTAATCGGGAACCTAATGCTCTAGTTAGTCTAGTTTCCATTGTTTTGATTGCTTGTTTTATGATCCCTGAGTCCGTGGGGAGATCCATTGGACTCTTTGGATTTGAAAGTTCTCTCTCAAAAATTTTATCCTTTTCTTTTCAGTAAAATTTTGTGTTTTTACAGACATTCCTCGTGACCGTGCCCTTAGCCACTCCTAGGATCATCTAAGTTCGCGACCTCTACCTGTAGTTGGGGTTATAACAACTCGGCAATACCAACTCTATATCAGCCTCATAGAATCCTTTGATTCTCGTGATTGTACATAATCAAGTATTCGGCGAATCCTATTTTGAAAGTTTTTGGGATTGGATCTTGGCTGGCTTTTTATGCCTAGCTTTGTTGAATTAGCCGGATTGAACTTTTTGAGCCTATATTGATCTATTTACAATCTGCTTGATATTCTTTGAGCTGCTTTTAGCCACTTTTGCTTTGTTTGGTTTTGAAGGGATTGATCTCTTTGTTTCGAGGTTCTCTAATTGTAAAGCGTGGTGTTTCTTTTTAACTATTTAGGAAAGATCAGATTTCTATGAATAGAATTTTAAAGGAGGACCTTTTAGTTTGCTTCTTGTTTCAAGAAAGTTCCATTGTTGTTTTTATGAGATTTTGGAAACAAAAGACTAATTTCCTGCTTTATATTAGATTGGGCGCATCCTTACATCGAAGTAGTGAAATTAAATGATTGATATTGATGAGTTTAATATATTTTGAGACATCATGCATATGGGAATGAAAAATGTTTTCTCCCTCTCGTTATTGTGATTTATGGAAATGAAAAGATTGCATCTTCTATATCTTTGCATAATTTTTTCGAGCCGGTCAAAACACCATCTTGTCCACCATCTTCCTTTGAGTAACAATAGCCATAAAAAAAGCCGCCTTTATAAAAAATTGATTTCACATTTTTATCTTTTCCTCAGTAGCAAACCTACATTAGATTAGTTGTGGTGGGCTTTGGAATAGGTGTGGAAAGTTATCTTCCACACCTATTCCAAAGCTGCAACAAACATAGTATCTTGTGATAGGGAGAGCCAAATCCATTTGTAACATATTATCCTGGGAAGCCCTTCTAACACAAGGTCAAGCACTAGGCCCATCATGTTGCTTAGCTACTCAGACCCCGGTTGACACTGCAGAGACGCACGACATGGGGCCACCCCAGGTACACCCACACACCATGAGTGGTGGCCTCCTTGAGCTGATTTCGGCCAGACACCCTTGCTGTGGGATCTGACCCACTCTAACGGCCTCCCCAGTCAGACCGCTGCCCAGGTGACCCAGCGGGCCCATCTCCCCAGGCCTCGCCCAGGTGACCGCGGAAAGCCCTCACTGCACTGAACACGCTGGCCAAACTCACCCGGCCTCGGGAGGGCATACCCACGACATGTGCGGGAGCTCTGCACCGTAAGGTGTAAGTCCGCTACAGCTCACCAACGAACTTTTCCACCCGGCTTCTATCTCTCAACCCTTTCTACTTTGTTCTCGCCGACGCCACTTCATCACCAACCAGTGCCTGCATTGTAAGAAGGTTTTGGTTTTGTTTTCTGTTTCCTAAATTCTTTTAGCGCAGCGTTTTGTTCTCCCTAAAGTGCACTCTAGGCTGGATTTATAATGGCGCTTCTGCCCCTGTAAATGACTAATGAAGGAACCCCTGCTCCGTGGGAACCTTTTGTTTTTCCTTTTCACGAAAACATTTCACATCACATTTTGAGCTCTCTTCCTGTGTTCCCCACTATTGGATTACCGGGTATGGTTGTTTTCCACTCGTAATCCCGAATGTAGTAAGTGCTTCGTTCGTAAGCACTTCCCCAAGTTATCAACCTCATGTTGATCCTTCCTTCACCATCTCTACTGCGTCTCTTCTTCTACCTTCTTCGCTTTGTCATCAGTTTCATCTTCTTCACGAGTGAAAGTCTCAAGCTTAGTAACTCGTGAATAAGAAGAAGAAGAAAAGCAAAAAAAAAAAAAAAAAGTGCAGCATCCAAACTTCCAAACACCATGCTTATGTTGGAAAACAACCAAGCATCGCTACTCTGGCGTCAGAGTAAGCAGGATGTCAGGCGGTCAAAACAACCTGTGAAGTCTATGCACTTTGTGCTTTAAGGGTAAAGCACCCTCTTGGTTAGATTACCCTGTCTATCCATGTTATAGAAGTATGGTCTACATCCTCGCAACTGTCGTTAGCCTCTCAACAACATGCTGATAATCTCCTACAATCTAAGAAGGTCATGATATCATAGTAGTAGTGAGCCAAGTTCCTGCGTTTGCAAAGGGCGAAGCTATCTCACTCACTTTCGGTTCCGGAGTATGGAAGAAGTTCTCACCATCGGAAGACATAACTGTTTACAAATTTCAACTTCAAATTTGCTGACGCAGCTTTCTCTCAATCAATGAGAAAGATGAAATGATCAACTGGTCCTTCACCTCTGGCTAATCCTCAAGGATCAGTGTCAGCTAATCCGGTCACGCCTTTAGTTGCTCTAGTTTGATAAAGTGGTTGAGCTGACATCATCTTGGCCAACCCACTCTCCTTAGAGAGGAAACCTAAGCGTCGATTTGTTTACTCGCTAGACTGGCTCTTCCTTGGAGAATGATACACCCGGGCGGTCGATCCACTTCCATCGATCGCATCCTATCTCCATTAGAGAGAAACCCGATATCGCCATGTTTTTCTGCTGATATAGATTCTACGAGTCAGGGTGTTCTCCTTCCGTGGAACCTCCAAATAATGAGGCCATCCTTTGCTTTGATTTGGATGTATTAATCGACTCGCTCTTCTTGGCATCTTTCTATATTACAGTATATGTTTGTGGTCGGGACGTTACGAAAACGCTGATAGATGAAGGTCTTTTCCTCATAGTATTCTTGTCCTCATTGCTGGCAAGCTGCCATTGTCCTCCACGTTTGGCTACGCAGACCGCTAGCTTTTAAATGTAAGAACCAGTCGTTCCTTGAAATTCTCGGCCTATAACTTTGTGGAGGGAAAATGTTCGCCGATGGTAGTCCAAGACCTTTGATTTTTCACTTTGGGCGTAGATTATGTCTGGCGCCAAGGAAAGCCACAGTCTACTCTTTCGTGTGATATCTTCCCTCACAAATGGACGAGTTGTGACTGCTGATCAACTTTCAACACCGTACTGACCCCACCGACTGCCCCCAAACGGTTCTTGCATGGCCAGCACCGGCCACAAGCCACTGCGCGTCACCCATGACTCGGATCACGACCTAGATCCAGAGCGCCTGGCGCGCACATCCCTCTGCTGTGGCCAAGCTGGTTCCACCCCACCTCTGCCGCACCCCCACATGCAGTCCCTTCCGCAGTGCCGCTCCTCCTGACCCCAGCCATGATCTAATTTTGTCCTTGACGGTGTCATCTTTGTTATTGTCCTCTTGGAACTGTTGATCAAGAAAAACAGAGGTTCCGAGATAGTTTTTAAGCTCATGCAACCTCAAGTAAAAAAATGAAACAAGAGGTTTCGAGGATAGTTTTTATGTCCCTGAGGCAACCTCATTAAAATGAAACAGAGGTTTTATGTTTCGTAGCGCCCTGCAACCCTTCATAAAAATGAACAGTTTCGAGGATAGTTTTTTTATCTCTATGGAAAGCCCTTTAAAAAATGAAACAGAGGTTTCTCGAGGATAGTTTTGCATCTCCATGGGTAAACCTTTAAAAAATGAAACAGAGGTTACGGTATAGTTCTTATTTCTATGCTGCTCATTAAAAATGAAATAGTTTTCCCTCTCTCAATTAAGTCAGGGTCCTAGTCTAGTATTTGAAGCTTCAATTAATCCATTCTCCTATGGGTATTGGATGATATGAAGCTTGGGGGGCATTTGTCTCAGCCTTTGGAATTCATGCTGAAGTTAAGACGCTAGTTTTCTTAAGTTGGGGGCTAAGTTCCAAGCATGCATTGGGAAGTCACAAGAGTATTTTTCTATGGTTCAAGCTTATGTGTAGAAATGAAACCACTTCTAATTCCTGTTATTAGTTTCCTCCGTCTAAGCTTGCGAAATGAAACCAGTCCAAGCATAGTTTTGTTTTAGTTTTTAAGCTTGTATAAAATAAAATCTATCCCATATAGTTTTGGTTTGTTTTGAAGTTTAAGGAAAAATAAAACAATCCTGAAGCCTAGTCTTTGTTCTTTTTCATGCTCCTGAATCAATGAGAATGTAACCAGTAGTATACTTTTATCACTTTTTTCAGACTCGTAGTGTTGCATGGAAGGAACCCCCTCGGAGTCTCCTTTAAGCCTCGACTCTAAACATGGTAAGATTGCCACATCTTGCTATTTTCACGTTTCGCTTAAAGTATTTTGAAGTTACGCTGCCCTTCGAGCGAGGTTTAACCCTTTTTCGGTTTCTGCTGGACTATTGTACTTTAAAAGGTAATCAGAGAGTTCTTTGAGTAGTTTTCCAACTCTATAGTATTGAAAAACCTTTGAGTTTTTCTTTGGACCTATAAACAACATTGAAAGGCCTATATGGACATAGTTTCTTTAAGTGTTTTCTACTCTCAAACATGAAACCCCCGAAGTTTTCATCCTTGGACTAAGTAACAAACATCGGCTGCATTCAGAATGGGACTCCAAATCCACTTCCTAGGGTCTAAACATACTCTTTGAGGGACTCAAGGATGAGCTTAAATCAACAAGCACATGTGATCCTTTTCAAGCTTGCATAAAAATAAAGAGGTGTAACTTACGTAAATGGTGGGGAAAAATTGGGAAAGAAATGTATCTAAACCTCGATTCTGAGAGTTGCTTTTGAACATGACATCCTTTCACTCTCCTTGTGTCTCAGTTGGAAAATCCACTTGTCTCCTGATCATAATCCTATAAGATTACAAATTGGTCTCAAGTGATCCTTTGTTGTTGAGTCGTTTCCAAAGGACAATTCGTGTCGCCAATATGTTCAAAAGATGTCCAACCCGAAAAGCCTCCTATTGCATCATCCATTTCTATAGTCCTTAAAGCCCTTTATTGTGTCGGCCATCCTTGAGTCAGCCTTGAATCACTTGTTACTCCGATCTACATCAAATCTTATTACTTGTTCGCGTGTCATTGATGTGGATACATTAAGGTCTCTCCCTGACGGAAGTCTTTCCTACGACTTCAACTCATTATCCAGAATTAGACTTAGAAACCAATTGGCACCCTGGAACCTGCACGCCCCCAAATGGTATAGCTCTCGGCTGTGCTGGCTCTCATATTATCAATCGAACGGGAGATTCCACCAGTGTCTCAATTTCAAATTTCATTAATCTCACATCTGCTGATTCTCAGGTTCAGTGCACCGGTTTGACATTAATAAGTACTCTTTGCACTTGTTAATGGTATACACAATGACCGTAATCAAGTGGTTTCACCATGTTCACTTCCAACAATGGTAATCACATGGTTAGATCTGCACTATAGAGCGGGCGCAGACAAAGACCTCTCGGATATTTTCCCATAGATCCATGCTATGCTGAAGTATATTCAGGGTAATGTTGCATAGATCCACATCGTATATCTCGTGGCTATGTTCAAATTCCCTGAGTCTTGAATACAGATCCATGCATTTTTGGTGGCTATGTTCAGATGAGTCATATAGGCATGATCCACCGTAGCTGCTCTGTGGCTATAATTTATATATTCAGATTTTGACATGGATCTTTGCATGTCGCATTTATGCTTTGATTCATTTGTATCTGGAAGCTCTACCCTGATGTGATATATTATATTGTATCAGATTTCCTTTGTTCATATGTGCTCCACCGACTGCTCCTTTGTTCCTATATTATCATTGACAGTGATTTTGTGCTATCACCCTGCTCTAACTTCATACTTTGGGGCCTTCCTGCTACACATTATTTTCGCTATCCCTATGATCGTTAATGATGTAAACCTGTCTATTGCTTTCAGAGGGGTCACAAAGGGTCTCGAAGTTCCCCCTAAGAGAGAAGGAAGAAGAACCTTTCCTGAGAAAGAAATGGCATTTTCCTATGAAAACTCCATAAAGGAGTCTGCAGTTGCTATATAGGAAGGTGGTGCTTAGAATGTCTCCAGCCAGTGTTGTTATATAAAGAAAGTTAACTTTCCAAAGACGGGGATAAATGAGTGTTTTCTCGAATCTCTAGAAGGAGAAAATTCCATGATGAGGTGGCATCCCAATGGTTTGGATCTTGGTTTTATGATTTATATGGATCATCCTAACCTCCCCACCTTATCTTCTTCAAATTATAAAAGGAGAAGAGTTCTCAAGGAGAAAGTTAGCTTTGTGTAGCTTAATGATTTTGTTTCTTTGGTTTTGGTTTGGAATTATTAGCTTGGTTTGGAGGGTTTCTAGATTTGCTTTGTCAAGATAGATCAGGAGTGGCTGGTCAGATCTAAGGGCTCTGTAAGTATTTGGGAGGCAGCTGGGAACGTATATGATGCTGGAAGGGAACTTTACTACATCAAGGCTCAGTTTGTAATCTCTCTTTCATACTCATTAATACAGAATATATTTCTTTCCCATAAGTGATCTACTTTATTATATACCTTTGATCATATGTGTAGATTAGCTATTGAATATATATTATTTGCTTTCACTTTGTTGTTTGTGTTTCTTTTTGATATTGACTGCATAAGAGGCCGATGGGCAAGGAACAATGAGAGTCGCAAGGGAAGCTGACATTACAAGGTACATATCTTCTTCTCACTTCCAATTTAATTCAATAGTTAGATCTAGGGAAAGCGGTATATTCTGTCATGTTTTGTTCTAGATCCAGGTGGATCTAGGGAGATCGGTTTGTGTCCGCACTCACGGATTTATCCATTAACACCTGTGAAGACTACTTATCAAACACCAAATATTGTTATAGTGTTCATAAACGAGATAGAAAGGTTACATGGAATTTAGAAGAAGATAATCTTGAATAAAATATCGTTTTTTACGAAAATATTTTGGATGAATTTCCAAGAAGCATTGGAAACACAACTTATATTTAGTATGGAATATCACCCAAAGATTGATGGAAAAATTGAAAGAACAAATTAGATATGGTAAGACATGTTGTGAATGTATCTGATGGACCAATAAAAGCACTAGAAAATATATTTACTTCTTGTTGAAATTGTGTATAATAATAGCTACACAAGTTGGATTAATATGGAACCATTTGAATTCTTGTATGGAAATGTAATGTACCAAATGATTAAAATATCATAACAGAACATAATTACAAACCACATACACCAATGTGAGCATGGGGCACAACTCCAATATAGATAAGTTATACAATATCTCCTTAAATAATAAGAGGACCTCCTCCAAATATCCACATACATTCATACAACATGATTCACATGTAACCAATAATGAATACATGATCTTTATATATACCTATTCACACCTACACATGAGGCCCCTTTACTATTAGGTTGGCCCTATTACATATATATTTACACATTACATGTACATTTAGCCCCATATATGCCCCCCTTTGGGATCATATCATATATGTTTATCCCTATATGTGCCCCATTTGGATCATAACATAATACCTTCCTTCGAAAAGATTTGTCCTCAAAACTTTGCAATTAAAGGCTTCACATGTGATGAAACCAAGTAATATGGTTTTCTTATGTTCTTGCTTTGTTATTTCCGTTGATTATGATCCATCCATCCATAATCAATTCTTTTCAGTCGCAATCCTTGGTGGCTAGTTGTTGCATAATTTTATTTCCCTTGATTCCATGTATTGTTGTTGAAGCTTCTCCAATTTGTAGTAGATGTTGGTCTATGATAATATCTTGTTGAATAATGGTTTTGTGATGCCTTTTTCCATCAATATTGACAAGTATTCCATCTTCCACATTGAAAATGCTCATATCAACCTTCTTGTGTTCCTTGAAATCTTTCTTGGTAATGAGGCTGTCGATATGGTTTCACATTTAATGATTTTCCTCTGCACATGCATCTCATCTATATTCTTTTAAGAGAAAATGAAATCCTCTATCCTCATTTCTTGGTCTTTTATTACTCTAGCCTTGGAGATAATACCATCATATTTGACATGTACATCCTCTAGATGAAGTTCAATTTCTTTAAGTATTTTCTGGTGACCTTCTTTAATCATGTCTTCTTTCTCCTTTTGAAGCTGCAATGTCACCCCGTTTATCAAATTATGATGTCCTTCTTCAATTCTAGATTGTATTTTTTATTTTCCCTCATCAGTATTTATAGATTCTTCAACCTTCTATAAAATTTCCTCTTCAAGTATTTTGGTATATTTTTCATCCAATATCCTTGTTTCTTCTAGATTTTGATAATCCTTTTGTTCTTCTTTCAATCTATTAATCTCATCCAATAATTTTTGAAATACCCCAAGGCCAAGCCCCAACTGAATTGTAATTATGTTTAATGAAGTTTATAGGCTGGTGAGCCAAGTATTTATAAGTTGGGAGGCTTATGTGTTTATTAGGCCAAATAGCCTAGATGCTAAGGCCAATGAGTCTATTTTTGTATATGTAATTATGAAAATCATTAATAAAAATACATCGTTGCGTGTAGACCAACCACGAAGAAAGAGTTATGAGGGACTAAGATCCACTAGGAAGGGAAAGGGAAGGGGGATGAGAGGCTAGGAAAAAGGGGCTAAGCTTGAGGGATTAACCCAAGGGAATATTAGAATGTATTTCCTAAAATACTAAGGCTTTGGAAATAAACCTTGTTATCCTAAGTTCCTTTGGGGAGAGGAACAAACTCCAAGTGGAGAGGAAAGAGCTCCTAGAGGGCCATGTGTCATCTAGGATGCATGCAAATATATGTGTAAAATCCATCATTGTGGGGGTTCGCTCACCATTCTTTCCATCCTTTTCCCCATTCCCTCACGCACTGAGAAGGAATGCAGTCAACCATTTTCCACCGTTGTTGAACCCTCTACCATTGCGAACCTTTGTAACTTGTGCGCACTGGTATTTTTGTTGATCCCGTACCATGCCTTACCTGATTTTTCTACTGTGGTTACCTGTTTGACTTAGGAGCTAGAAAAAAGAAGCAGGTTGTTAGGCCTGTGGTTTTGAAGAGGTGGGTTGTCAACCCCATGGATTGAAGAAGCAGGTTGTCATGCATGTGAGAAAATCTCTCCAGGTGAGAAATATTGTTGGGGAAGTGATTTCTCTTGGAGAGAATCCAAAAACAACTACATAGCTCTGAGAATTCCTGATCCAACCTATTGCTGAAGCCCTGGAAGGGAAGTGGAGCAGCCGATAGATTGTGGAATAGTGAAGGTGTATATTCTTGGGGTGGGACAAACATGTGGGGAATGAGAGTCTATGATCGGTGGGCATAAGTAAGATCCTTGGAGGGAATCCTTCCTGTTTCATTGTGCATCTTTCTGTAGTCTCAGCCTATCCTAGGATTTCCTTCACCCTGGGTGGAGTTTAGTCCCAGCTCGGGGGTGACCCATTGCTGATATCTTGGAGCAGTGTGGTCTAAGGCTAGGAGGTTCATGGAAGGTATGCATGCAGTCGGTGGTTTTCATAAAAAGATAAGTACCAATTCTATATTAATTTTACATGTTGTGTTTAAGTACATGTTTGAAGTTTATCATAATTTCCTATGTTTATTGCATGTATGTGTTTATTGTCACTTCCGCATGAATCCGTGTATGAGCAAAATGCTTATATCTATTAAATTTTCATTATATATATATATATATATATATGTATATCAGATTTTGAACAGAGTAGATATTTTTGGTAGCATGCCCGACCCTGAGAAGGTTGGGTACATTACAATCTGGTATCAGAGCCCAGTTTTTAGCATTGAGCTTGAATTGGGCCGTATAAGTGGTTATGGAAGTAAAACCTTAGAGGAATCGTTGTTGAGAGGGAAAAAATTTGAATTTCAGAGCGTTCCTGAGTGCCAAGAGAACACCTTGGTCATGCTTGGAAAGATGAGGAGGTATAGCAGTTTGATAAACCACGACAACCTTGGTATTGGGCCACAAAGTTTAAATTTGGTCCATTGGATCTGTTCGAAAGAAGATAGGTCCCTCACAACTGTCGGATCCAGAGTTTCAACAGTCCAGGGGTTGTGCATTGTTTCAGCAGGGAAATCCTATGAAGTCTTGGAGTGATTCTCAAACGTAGATCATTCAGGAGGAGTAGAGCCATTGGATTTCCCCAAGTGGTTCAACGATTTGGTGTTCGGGGAAATCTATTGGAGATTACGTGGTGAATAAATCTCCGAAGTCTTGAAACGTCGGAGATGACGTGGACCTGTTCGACAGTCAGAAGTTCAACAGTTTTGTAAAAGTGCCAATGAGAAGAAATCGTTGAAGTCCCGAAGCGTCGGATATGACATGGACCTGTTCGACAGTCCGTAGTTCGACAGTTTTGCAAAAGTGTCAATGAGAAGAAATCCCCAAAGTTTGGGTTCGCCGAGGTGATGTAGCATGATGATGTCACCTAGGGTGACGTGGACCTACCCTGAGTCTACCACATGTCACTTGTTTTTGTACTTTTGACAGGCCCTTAGTATCAATTAGGACCTAACACATGTCACTCGATGGTGGGGCCATGTGTCACCACCTTGATTGATTATAGTTGTACTACATGGAACCTAGGAGGATAAGAAGTTTTGGCATTTGATGTTCAGGGGAAAACTGTTGGAAGAACTTTCGGATCTCGAAGTCTTGAAGTCCTGAAGTTCCAAAGTCATGAAGCACCGAAGTGACGTGGCTTGATGACATCACTTGGGGTGATGTGGGTACACAAGATGCGTGCCACGTGTCAGTGTGTTTTGTGCTTTTAAAAGAATATTTTTTCTAGTTATAACTTGACATGTGTCACCCTTCGGATTGGGCCATGTGTCCACTTCTAGTATTTCTCCATGTGGCACCAGATCTTGCAGTCCAGAGACTTGGCACTCCGGAGGAACTTGGTCAAGAGTTGTTAAGTATGAAGACTCCTGAAGCTCCGAAGAGTAGAGTAAATCCTCACCATTGATCGAGAGAGGACACGTGGTAGTAGATCTCATGGTACGAAGACTTGGTACTCTAGAGGAATTGTGTTGCTGGTTGATTGAATCAAGGACTCTCGAAGGGCGGAGCTAATCTCGACCGTTGGTCGAGAGATGACACGTGTAGGCAAGAGAGAGAATATTTGGTGAGTTAGTACTTTGGGATATTTGTAGAGAAGTGCTTTGGAAACTACTGACTCCTAGAGTCCTTAAGCTCCTATCCACTATAAATCTAAACAAAGAATGAGGACCGTCGATCTTTACGTCCTCCGAGTATTCAGAGAATTGGCGTTCAGAGGAAATGTATTGTAATGATGGAAGATCCTATAAAGCCTCGAAGTTCCGGAGCCATGGAGGCCCGAAGCACAAGATAAGTGCCTATTTGTTAGCGCTAGGTCACAACCTGAGGTCACATGAATTTGGGGACGAAGAAAAGGGGCTCGATCCCAGAATTTTGTTTTAAGAATAGAAAAGGGATTAGAGAAAGAGCCCGTGAGGTTCTTGATTGTACAAACCTACAACTAAAGAAGTAAGGAAGGCCTGTAAACCTGAAGAATGGATCCAACACAGATCCAAGAGCCAATTCAAATATGAGTTGGAAGAATCCATGTGCAGGATTGCATTACTAAAAAAAAAAATTGTTCAAGTATCCATAACTTCCTGCTCAAAACTCATAATTGAGCATAGAAATAGGATTTGGAAAGGTCTTGAGTAGTAGAAGATAATTGTTCACCCAAAAATTAGATATGAAAAGTCAATTTCTTAGGAAATAAGTAGAAAATAAGTTGGATATATATTATGAATCAGAATGGTTCGTGTTTTCATGAAATTATTAAGAACAATTAGCCTGACAAAGTTCTGATGGCTACACATTTTTGCAGAATTAATAGTTGTCAAATCATAATCAACATAGAGTGTAGAGTGATGGATGACACACAAATAGTCTACATTCAAGAAGATGAATCAGAGGGATGAATTTATGGTTGGGTATGGAAGGAACCAACTCCAATGGACATGGATGAGGAAAGGAGGAAGACATAAATATGTCTGAGACCTTCAGAAAATTGCAGATAGATGTCCATAGCCACAAGGATGATAATGAGAGGTTTATGAAGGCCAAGGAACAACATGAAGACTTCAATATGAACTTAATGAAAAGACTGGAAAAAATTGAAAACAAGTTGAATAAAGAGAGTGGCTCTAGTAAATCAGGAAGCCACGGGACCCCTAAGGGAAAAGGAAGATCAATGAGTGATATAAGACATCACCATCACTCCCAAAGGAATTCCCGTATGTGAGAAAATAGTATCTCAATCTCATCCCCTATCAGGAAGCATAGGAGGTCTGGGGTGGATGAATTGAAAGGAGAAATGAATAAGATCAAACCTACTACTTTTGATGGAGATCACAAGAAGGATGAAGATGTTGAGACATGGCTGGTAGGCATGAGGAAGTACTTCCAATTGCATAACTATTCTTCTCATGCGGAAGGAAGAATTGCTATCTATCAACTAAAAGGAAAGGCATACATGTGGTGGGATCATCTTGTGCAAGTGAAACACATCAGAGAGAAAAATGTGACTTGGAAGGAATTCAATAAGCATTTTGAGAATAAATACATGACCAATAGGTATTATGACAAAAAGATGAAAGATTTCTTTGAACTCAAACTGAGCATCATGATTATTGATGAATATGAAAGAAGATTTTTAGAATTGTTGAAGTATGGCTCTTTCATCAAGCATGAGACAGTTAATATTCAGAGGTACCTGAGTGGGCTTCCATCTTTCATCAGTGACAAGATCCAATATGATGATCCTAAGACTTTGGAGGAAACCATAAGGAGATAAAAGTTTCTATATGATCAACATAAGGGAAAGAGCTTGGGAAGATAAGAATAATTTTAAGAGGGAACAGAGGAAGAAGGGGAACAAGCCACAATGTTTTTAGAAACAGTCCTCAAGGACAACCATCTTTTAGAGAGCACAAAATGGCTGAGGTAGGTGGGAAAAGGCCAAGGCAGACACCCATTCAATGTTGGGGATGTAAAGGAGACCATAAGTATAGAGACCGTCCTCACAAAAATGACAAAGTGAGAGTTGTCCACAACGTACAACAAGTAGAAATAGTGGAGGACATGGGCATAAGTGTACCTAGGATCTATGCATCCCTAGACAACAAGCAAGCAGAGTTTCAATCACACATGATTGAAGTAGAAGGTATGATCAATAACCATGCCTTTACTATTTTAATATATTCAGGAGCTAGTCATAGCTATATAGATCCTAAGGTAGTGGAAATATTTCATTTGCCAAGAAGCAACAATGAGAAATCTTGGTCGGTACAACTGGCCACAAGAGAAAAGAGAAAATTTGTTGAGATGGTTAAATCATGTCCAGTGGACATGAATGTGATAAGTACCAAGGAATATTTGAACATCCTGCCATTGGGTTCATATGACTGTCTAATTGGTATGGATTGGTTGGACCAACACCATGCCATCTTAGACTGTCATAACAAAGAATTTACTTTCTTGAATGAGGAAGGGAACCCAAGAGCAGTCCAAGGAATTCCTAGGGCATTTACTATCCGATAGATCTCAACAATGCAACAAAAGAAGTGTTACAGGAAGGTCTTCCAAATATTTTCAACTCATATGAAGGAAGCACCTAAAGATAAGGTGCCAAATATGGAGGATCATGCATTCCTGAAAGTTTTTGAGGATGTGTTCAAGGAGATACCAGGACTACCCCCACAGAGATATATTGATTTCTCTATAAATTTTATGCATGGAGAGCTCCAGTATCAAAGACTCCCTACAGAATGAGTAAACCAGAGCTGAAGGAGTTGCAAATGCAGCTCAAAGAGCTTCTAAAGAAGGGATATATACGCCCAAGTGTGTCACCTTGGGGTGCCCCAATTTTATTTGTGAAGAAGAAAGATGGGACATTGAGATTGTTAATCGATTTTAGACAATTGAGCAAAGTGACTATAAAGGAAAAATATCCTTTGCTAAGGATCGATGATTTCTTGGATCAGTTAAAGGATGCAATGATATTCTCAAAGATTTATCTCAGGTCAGGATATCATCAAGTAAGGATCAAAGATGAAGACATTAGTAAGACTTCCTTCAGGACAAGGTATGGTCATTATGAGTTCACAATGATTCCATTTGGGTTATCAAATGCACCAATTGTTTTCATGTGCTTAATGAATGGTGTTTTCAGGGAATATTTAGTCAAGTTTGTCATTGTCTTTTTGGATGGCATACTTGTATATTCCAAGTCTGAAGAATAACATGAGAATCATTTGAGGATGGTGTTACAAGTGTTAAGAGAGAACCAATTGTATGCCAAATTGAGCAAGTGCTCATTTTATCAAAACTGGTTTCACTATTTGGGGCATATAATATTCGAAGAAGGGATAGCAGTGGACCCCGAAAAGATTGAATTTATTAAAGGGTGGACAACAACTAAGAATGTGACATAATTTAGATCCTTCATGGGTCTAGATGGCTACTACATAAGATTCATTGCAGGTTTTTCGAGAATTTCTCACCCAATGACTTCCTTGAAAAGGAAGGGGGTGAAGTTTCAATGGACAACAAAATGTGAAAATATCTTCCAACAATTGAAGCAGTTGTTAACCAACGCTCCAATTTTGTGGATTGTTGATCTGAATGTGTATTTTTTGGTTTGCACAGATGCATGCAAGGAAGGACTTGGATGAGTCCTCTGTCGGAATGGGTTTGTGATATGTTTTGAATCTAGAAAATTGAAAGAGCATGAAAGGCTCTATGCCACTCATGATTTGGAGTTGGCAACCATAGTACATGCCTTGAATAAATGGAGGCACCAACTCATGGGAAAGAGGTTTTAGATGATGACAGACCGTAATGGTATGAAATACTTGTTTGATCAGCCAAATTTGAATGCTAGGCAGAGTAGATGGTTGGAATTCCTATGTGAGTATGACTTTGATATTAAGCACATCAAAGAAAAAGAGAAAAAAGTGGTTGATAAACTCAGTAGGAGAGTGCATGAACTGCATGCTACAATCATTAGCATGTATCAAACTGATCTTAAAGGAAAAATTTATGAGGCTGCAAAAGTAGATTTGCAGTACATGGAATTGGTAACAAAATTACATCAAGGTTAAATGAAACAGAAAGTTGAATATTATGAAGTGGGAATTGATGGAATTATCTTGTACAAGAACAAAATTTATGTACCTAGTTCTCACGAATTTAAGAGTACGATTTTGAAAGAGATGCATAATGTACCTTATGTTGGACACCCATGATATCAAAAAATAGTTGCAACAGTCAAGAGCCAATATTATTGTCCAAGCATGAAAAAGTAGATTGCTGAGTACATTGCTAAATGTTTGGAGTGTTAAAAAGTCAAGGCTGAGCATAGACACCCATCTAGTTTGTTGCAACCATTTCCCATTCCTAAGTGGAAGTGGGAAGTGATGACCATGGATTTCATCACCAAATTTCCTAGAACAAGAAAGAAACATGATGTTATCATGGTGGTAGTGGACAATCTTACTAAAGCTGCCCATTTCATTCCTATGAAGATTACTCACAAGGAAACCAATGTTTCTAATATTTATATGAAGGAAGTAGCACGTTTGCATGGCATACCCAAGACAATTGTGTCTGAAAGAGACCCAAATTTTACCTCAAAGTTCTGGAGGGGATTATTCAAAAGATCCAGAGCAATCTGAACTTTAGCACAACTTATCATCCCGAGACTGATGGGAAAACAGAAAGAGTGAACCAAGTGATAGAGGATATGCTAAGGATGTATGTGATGGAAAAACCATCTAAATGAGAATATTATCTACACTTGGTATAATTTTCCTACAACAATGGGTACCAAGCATCACTGAAAATGAACCCATTTTAGGCACTTTATGGTAGAAAGTGCAACACACCAATAAGCTGAGAAAACCTAGCTGATAGAGTAGTGATTGGGCCAAAGTTGCTCAAGGAAATGGAAGAGAAAATGTTGAAGATTAAATAAAATTTAAAAGCTACCCAAGACAGGCATAAAAGCTATGTCGACAAGGGTAGAACTCACAGGGAGTTTAAAGTGGGTGATCATATTTTCTTGAAGGTGAAGGCCAATAGAAGTACCCTGAAATTGGGAAATTGTTCCAAGTTGGCAGCTAGATATTGTGGGCCATTTGAAATCCTAGAGAGGATTGGACCAATAGCTTATATAATTGCATTGCCTGCATCTATGTCTATACATAATGTATTCCATGTATCATTGCTTAAGAAATATATACCCGATGTTAATGATGTTATTGATTGGAATGCGATTCAGGTGGAGCAAGAAAGCGCTTTTCAAGTGCATCCGGTATGCATTCTGGACCGAAAAATCAAACAACTCCAAAATCAAGCCATAGGGTTTGTAAAGGTCCAACGGACCTGGTACGGTCTTGAGGATGCAACTTGGGAGCATGAAGATGCTATGCGGGAAGAATACCCACATTTTTTTGAATATTTTTGAAAATATTGTTGTAATATGTAAATATGATGCACTGAGGACAATTCATAAATACGGGGAGGGGACTGTAATACCCCAAGGCCGAGCCCCTACTGAATTGTTATGATGTTTAATGAATTTTATAGGCTGGTGAGCCAAGTATTTATAAGTTGGGAGGCTTATGTGTTTATTAGGCCAAAGAGCCTAGATGCTAAGGCCAATGAGTCTATTTTTGTATATGTAATTATGCATATAATTAATAAAATACATTGCTAGGCGTAGAACAACCACGAAGAAAGAGTTATGGGGGACTAAGATCCACTAGGAAGGGAAAGGGAAGGGGGATGAGAGGCTAGGAAAAAGGGCTAATATTGAGGGCTTAACCTAAGGGAATATTATAATGTATTTCCTGAAATACTAAGGCTTGGGAAATAAACCATGTTATCCCAAGTTCCTTTGGGAAGAGGAACATAATCCAAGTGGAGAGGAACGAGCTCCTCGAGAGCCATGTGTCATCAAGAACACATGAAAATATATGTGAAAAATCCATCGTTGTGGGGGTTCACTCACCATTCTTTCCATCCTTCGCCCCATTCTCTCACACACTGAGCATGAGCACAGTTAGCCATTTTCCACCATTGTTGAACCCTCTTCCATTGTGAAGCTTTGTAACTTGCGTGCACTGGTATTTTTGCTGAGCTCGTACCCTACCTTACCCGATTTTTCTACTGTGGTTACCTGTTTGACTTAGGATTTGGAAAGAAGAAGCAGGTTGTCAGGATGGTGGTTTTGAAGAGGCGGGTCATCAGGCCCATGGATTGAAGAAGCAGGTTGTCGGGCCTGTGAGAAACTCTCTCCATGTGAGAGAGATTGTTGGGGAAGTGATTTCTCCTGGAGGGAGTCCAACAACAGCTACAAAGCTCTCAAAATTCCTGATCTAACATGTTTCTGAAGCCATGGAAGGGAAGTGGAGCAGCCGATGGATTGTGGAACAATGAAGGTGTATATTCCTGGGGTGGGACATGCATGTGGGGAATGAGAGTCTGTGAGTGTTGGTCGTAAGTAGGCTCCTTGGAGGGAATCCTTTCTGTTGCATTGTGCAAATTTATGTAGTATCAGCCTTACATAGGATTTCCTTTACCTTGGGTGGAGTTTAGTCCCAGCTCGGGGGTGACCCACTGCTGATAGCATGGAGCAACGTGGTCTACGACTGGGAGGTATGTGGAAGGTCCGCACACAGTTGGTGGGTTTCATAAAAAGATAAGTACCAATTCTATATTAATTTTACATGTTGTGTTTAATTACATGTATGAAGTTTACCAAAATTTCCCGTGTTTATTGCATGTATGTGTTTACTGTCACTTTCGCATGAATATGTTTATGAGAAAAATGTTTATATCTGTTAAATTTGCATTATATATATGCATATCAGAGTTTGAACAACAGAGAGATTTTTGGTAGCATGCCCGGCCTTGAGATGGCTAGGTACGTTATAGTTTTTTATTATGGTTTCATAATATACATATCTCTTCATATTTATTTTTCAATTCTTCCCTTGAATCGTCCTTTTCCCACTTTGCTTTGCTACTCTTTTCTTGCTTTAAGTTATTAACCTCCTTAATGGCTGATTCATTAAGGGATTGTATCTTGGTGAACTCATTGTTTTTCTTTGTAATATATTTTCTTAGATCTTCATTATCCTTTTGAAATTTGGAGAAATTTTATTTTTATTCCTTTAATTCAACTTGAATTTTATGCATCTCCTCCATTTTTCATATCCTTGATCCATTTATTTGAGAATTGTTTTTCAATTTTTTCTCATGTGGAGTAGAGTCTAGTATCTTCATCAAAGCTATTCCACCACTTAGTAGCTCCCCCCAAAAAACCAAAATATTCTCCCAAAAGACTCAAATCAATTTTCTTTATCATCCTCAACCATTCCCTAGGATTGATTTCAACTTTATCTTCATTTCCACTAAAGTGGGGTATTGCCATTGATTCTTAATTGAGGTCTAACCCCAACCTTCAAATTACAACCTCATTATATTAAGGTTAGCGATCTAAAATAGTTATAATCATTGTTATAATATACTATGTTTTTTTTTCCACTTTCCAATGGCTTTTGAATCATCTCAATTGGACATTCCAATCAAAAGTTATGATAGTTTTAAGTGAACATACATTTGAAACCCTGATTTGGAGTCTGTCATTCTAACCAACTATAACATCCAGTTCCACTGAGCACATTTATACTTACTTATTCTTTGAGGACACTTGTGAGAAAGTGATCCGATTATGATATATTATGATTATGTTTTGATTATGAGTTACATTGTGATGTCATTGTGATTATATGTTAATTTTTAGATGTATGTATATTGACATGTATAATTGATGAGTTTTCCTGAGTGTGCAGGATACATGACAGGTTGAGGATGTTGATGGCATCAAAAGGCTCCCTTGGACTCTGGATTGAGTCAAGGAGTGGACTTGTATTTGGTTTGGGTTTTCAGTATTGATTTACATATATATACGATGATTTTAGTATATATATTATGCAAATGGAATATCGACATTTACCTTGTCAGTGGATGTAGGCTTGGCGATGCTTGCTAATCCGACTCACATAAGGAGTAAAGGGGTCATGTATAGAAACCAAATAGTTGAGGGAGAGGTGTGACAACGTCCATGTCATAGCCTACTAGAAATCTCGTCGTGGCCTGAACTGTAGGTTAACGATTACCTAGTTTGAGAGGTCCATGATGTTGTGAGGGAAGACTGAGACAGTCGCTCATGAATAATTCTAAGGGGCACACAATAAGGTGGAATCCTGATTTCTTAGAAGCCCTTAGCCTCTCACAAGGTCGACCAAGTGGAGTGTTGACTCCAAGTGTCACACAAACTTCCAAAACTAGTAAAAGGCGAGTGACACCCTTGGAGCACGAAAGTGAGTCTTGAAGGACACATTGCGTCATCAAACAATGAGTCAATAAAAATCTAGAAGGATTAGAAAAAAAATAAAAATACTTGAACTTTGTTTAAAAGAGTATGCAAATGATTATTAAATTAAAAACAAGAAAATAAAAAAGTGTCTAATTCTAAAGATGTTTGTTTAAGTAAACCATAAAAGAGAATAAAAGAATTAGACTAGAAATTTAAGTGAATGAAGAAATAAGAATAAACTTGGGTAATTGCACATGTGTGCATAAAAATAATAAAAATGAATTATATATAAAAAGAAAATAAAACATGAGAGAATAGGTGGTCCACATAGAGTAGCATCTTGAGTCAATCTACCACTAATCCTAACTAAAAGAAGGCTCATAATTCAACTTAAACTAAAATCTAGTTAGGGGACACAAAATAAATGAGGGATTGAGGAACTAAGAGACAACTAAGAGGAAAAATAAGAACACATTGGGGAATGTGAGGGAAAATGACTTTTAAATAAAATAAAAAAGATAAATTACTTGTGCAACTTGGGGAGAGTGTGACACATGTAGTGAGGGAATAATCATTTAATTAATTTATTAAAAATTAATTATTTGTGCATGAGGACATGTGTCATTGGGAAATTTTCTATAACATAATTGGAGAGAAAGGGAAAGGGACCTCACTTTTGTTAGTACTGTTATGCTGCCAAAATTTTGACTAAATTTTTCTTGTGAGAGTTGGGATTCCAAGACTTGTAGAGAGTGGAAGCTCTTCCTTGAGAGACAAGTTTTGGTGCTATCGTTTTCTAGTTTCTTGTGTGTGGCCTCTTTGCGGTTCGGGGGGCTAAGGGGGAATAAGAATACCCCTAAAATTAGCTGGGAGGTACCGATGAAGTCTGAGATTTTACAAACAAAGCGAAAGAAAAAAAATACTGCGAAGGATTCCAATCAAGTTTCAACAAAAACCAATTACATTTTGGTTATAGTACATATAGTTATTTATGTGTTAAGTTATTGAAATTATTCAATTAAATTTTGTAATGACTTATACTGGATCGATCGAGGAATTTATTAAAATATGTAATGCTTGTATGTGGAATGATATTGAATAAATTAACTTGTTTGGTGAAATATTGAATATGTGCACTCGATATATAATTGTATAAAGCGATTTTTTATTTTTTATTATAATGTATCACAACCGTAAATTGAGAAATAGGTTAATACGTTATAGATAACCTTCGCGCAATTTCCAGAATTACTATCAGTCTCAATTCAATATTTCTTGATTACAACATTCTGTAGCTTGTTATTCTATCGTGCTTTAATTGGCTAAAAAACTCATATGATATTCAACATGGATTGAATGACTAATTTCAAATCCATATTCAGTCAAGCAATACATATCTATATTTCGTGTAGAAAGAAGAAAACCTAGTCATAAGAAGAAAAATAATTGCTCCTATAACTAATCATAGTTGCGATGAAATTAATAGTACTTCAAGTAGGATGGTTACCACAACTAAGTTTCCTTCATTTAATTTGCTTCAGATCTCATTCCAGATTTAATTGTGGTTAAGTTAATATATTTAATCTTACTACACATATTTTACTGTGTACTAATGATGCCTTCGACTTTTGAGTAGATTCCGACGTTCCTATCCACTAGGAAGTTGTCTTTTTGATTTTTCTCTGATATATTATTTCTTTCTCGGTGGGATATTATTAGTGTATGAGGCTTACTTATTGTACAAAAATATGTATAGATAAATTCTTAAACAAATGAGTTCTTGAAACCTTAGAGTGTAATCTTTTCTAATCATTGGGTGATGATTTTTGAACTAATTGTGCAGATTAACATGCCCTTCATAATCACCGTCTACGAGTTTAACTGGAGTTGGAACCTTAATTTGCTCGAAGTATCTGTATTGTATCGATTGGAAAAGAATTGAACGATCTGGCTTATTAAATCATATTGCATAATAGTTCTCGGTACTTATTAATGAAAAAAAAGTCCCTTATTAGAAGGAATTATTATTATTTCATAAGATAATTATATGATTAATTTATTATTAATCGATACTTGGGAATTATGGCAAACTTTCCATTAAGGGTTATGCAATACAATATGGTTTAATTATGAATGATTAGGTCCCGTACAAGTACGAAGATGATATAGAATTGTAATATAATTACTATATATTACATTACAATGATATAGTTGTAATAATATGAGTTTGATATTCATGGAATATGATTATACGAGTACCTAAGGAACACTTAAGAACGGATTCCTATTGACACTTTTGATATTAATGAGTACTTTAAGACTCTAAATGTGTTGAGGATAATGAAAGTAAATTAAGAACTTGTTGTTTATTCCTTACGAGTTAACTTTCTCTCAGAATATTAATATCTTACCTTAGGATTCTTAAAATGACTTGTCCCTAATGAATTAAATTTGACTTAGGAAACGAAGGGATTTATTGAGATAATTCTTAGTTTTATAAATTAATATTTCTCTACGGACTAATTAAATAAGTGCATTATACAACCCTTAGAATGGTGACATACTAAATGTTTACACGAGTTTTGTCTTGTGACAGTTTTTTATGTAATTAAATGAGTTATGAGTAAGACAACCAATGACGTCTAATTTTTATTTTTACAAAATAAAAAATATATATATATATATATATATAAAATTCACCTGTTTAAACGTCTTTATGACCTACTTGTTAATCATTTTTTGATGTATGTTACACCAAGCTTCTTTTTTATGTATTTCTGAGATTTCATTTTTTATAAGTCTGAAATTTTAGCTTATAGTACTTTGATATATATTCTCTACAATGTCAAAGGTTTAAAAAAAAAATGAAGTTCCAATTGAAATTATGATAACTTTCTCAAACCTTGCTAACTTTTGTCCTTTCTTGGAGAGCGAACTTGTACGGAATGAATCATGTCCAATATTTGATAACTAATTCTGAAATTCGTACCATAAATACTACAGTCTGTCCTCTTTAAAATGCAACTATTCTTATGGAATTTGGATCCTCGTTGAATAATGTATGACTGTTTTACCCGTAACGCTTGTTTGAGACTAGTTATAGGACTAGTCAAACACCCTATCTTCCACAGGGTATATCTCCAAAAGTATAATTGCCTAAAACTTGAAATTTGTATCACAAGTACCTCAACTGGTCTTCTAAATAACCTCCAAGTTTCACTATCTGAAGTGGGCCCAGAAAAAGTTATAGTGAAAATGTCAAGATGACTTGCTTGAGGAAAAAAACCCTAGGATCGATGCTTTGATACCAAATGTAATATACCAAATGATTAAAATATCATAACAGAATAGAAGCACACACTATGTACACCAATGTGAGTGTGGAGCTAAACTCCAAGATAGATAATTTATACAATAACTCCTTAAATAATAGGAGAACCTTCTTCAAATGTTCACATACATTCATACAACACAATTCACATGTCACCAATAATGAATACATGATCTCTATATATACCTATTGTTGGCACGCAGTGGGAAGAGCCAGGGTTCAACGTGAATTTACCAACAAAGCCCTCAGATACAAGCCCTTTTGGAATCACCCTCAAGAAGGTGAAGTCTCACCGGAGGTATCTATGGGAACTGCATGAACCAGATTTTCACAATGATGAAGGGATGGGAGGTAGTCTTTATAACCATTCTACCTAGAATTTGTTCAGGATTCATTATATCATGTACATAGAAACATAATACCATGTAACATATTAATATTAACATAACATATATCATATGTGCGCAATAAACAAAACATCAAACACATCATAACACATAAACACCATGATTAACATGGTTCACCCAAGATGTGATACATCCATAACAACCAAATTCTTATTATATTATTCATAATATCCATTACAAAATATGTGCATTGCGCTCATACATTATGTATTAGACATACAAAATGCCCTTGTCATTCTCTTATTCACGTATTCACTATCTATCTCCATATCCCTTTCTCTCTCTCTCTCTCTCTTGTCATACTTTTCACACAAACTTTATCCCAAAACCATTACATATTTATACAATTATAATGGGGCTTAGCCCATATCGATGGAACCAAAATTCCTAATGACTTCCAATGGTCCTCCTTCTTTTGTGTGCGTTAATCCCTACATGCTAAAGTATGCCAATTGTTTTTCCTAATTTTGCCCGTGCTGATGTTGCTTTGTTCATGCGGTTTGATCCTGCGTAGTTCCCAAACCTGGTCTCCAAAATGTTGTCCCAATAGGCCCACAACAATCTTTTGTGGCTTGTCTTGAGCCACTCAGTCCTTCCACTACACTTCTTGGAATGTCACAACGAACTTCTGAAAATTTTCCTTCACGGTTGCGACCTTCTCCTTTGCCTATGCTTCTTGCGGTAAAATCCTCTCTGTTGTTTGCATGGTAATGAGAGTCTTCAGTTTCTCTGCGTTTTCTTGCACTGATTTCTTGTAACACACCCACTATCGTAGTTTTAAAATTTTTTGGATTGATCTCCCACTAATGAGAAATCTCCAGAAACCTGCACTTGCAAAATGCCAATCCCTGGTTCAACATCGGGATTCGGGGTTTCAGAGGTTGCGGTGTCGAGGGTCCCCATCCTCTCGAATCCCCGATCTCCGATGGAACGAGTTTTCGATGTGCCCCTGGTTTGCCTCAGCCCCGCTTGGTTAAGCCTTTGTTCTATATGACCTGTTCCTATATGACAACTTATCATCGGGGTTTCAGGATTTCACGACTTTTGTCGTCACAACCTCTGTCCTCACAGACTCCCGATCCTCGATATTTTGATGAGCTCCATCTCTAAGGGCTAGTCCCTACTGGCTATACCTGGGTCTATATGACCGGCCCCCGTGACTGTGGCCTTGTAACACCCTGTCGGGATTCGGGTCTTCCCACAACAAAGATTTGGCGCATACTGAACCCCGAATCCGCGATCTCCGATTTCGCGATATAATCTTGTAACACCCTCGCTCTGATTCTGTCTTCCAACAAAGATTTACGATAATGAATCCCTCTAATCCGCGATTCGATTGATAATCAAGTCTTACTTTAAACAACATTAATTTCAATCCTGAAGAAGGTTTACGGTTACGCATCACGCTCTGCTTTCAATTGAAGTTCTCCTGGACTTCCTTCGACACGGCCCTCGGCCATGAACGGCTCGGGGATTTCATCGAAATCATGGATCATGATTTCGGTTGGCATTACCTCTTACCATCGAACTGGCGATCGCTCGATCTCTTGACACCGTCTGCAGACGGACGGCCCGGATTGATTCTCTGGGTTTCGGGACTTATGATGTCCTCGTTCTCATGGCCTCGAACTCCGATTTCCCGATATGACTCTCTACTTGAACTTCGACACGCTGGCCCTCGCGACAATGGATCTGGCCCAGATTCTTTCTGAAATCAATGCATCGTGGATTTCAATATGTAATCTGCTCTATATCTCAGAATTCATGGTAAAAACTCGTCAGCCCCAGAACGCCGAGACGTGTCCCGCCGAGATCAACTGCTAGTATCCGTTCTCGGGATTTTGAGGGCCATAAGGTCTCAATTCTCGACTCAACAAAACCTCGATGACCCTATGGTCTCGATGACTTCTCCGAGATGTTGACACGTGTCCTTCTGAGATCAACTGCTAGGACTCTTCTTCTGCACAATAGAGTTTAACTCCGACGCATCTCTCGAAGTTCTCGACGGCTATTCTGGCTATGATTCAAGGTCCGACGACTCAGATCTCTTCCTCAAGATGCCTTCCATTCGCTTAACCCTCTCCAGACCACGCCGATTTCGTAATTGACCGAGATCTAACAAATAGATTCGCTCGTTAGTCTTTAGTTTTACGATCCAAATTCTCAAGTTCACAATGATAGAGGACAAGTACATATGTAACTTTAGTTACTCCCCACACCCACGGTCGCGAATTGACTATGGTTCCTCCGACGAGATATCATCTGTCGACTTATTACATCTCGCAACACCACAAGCTTGAACCTTAATAGGATCGCCTCATCGCACGGTTAATAAGTCCAGGCGCTCGAAACCTTTTTGGGTTCTTGGTGAACCTTTTCCAAGGAGGGAACCTCTGAAAAGAGATTCCTACCAGGGCATTCCCAGAAGAAGATAAAGGAGACACTGAGAACTACCGGGCATGATTAGATCCACTATCAACGTAAGTCGAGCACGGTTTCTTCGGTTTTAAGCATATATCAACTCATTCATCAAGCACTACACGACCATTCTCATGCCGAATCATTTACAATTTCACAAGTTCTATGAGTTAACATCTACCCATATTAACAATCACACAGATGATACCCCTTCTCAATAGAAACATTTACACCTAATAAGTCCAAGAACATATATGACAGCATATAAATTTTAATGCAATATAAGCAAAACACTTATCGAAAATAACTTCAGCAATGGAAGAATCGCTGAGGGGTGTCAAGCTTCACCCAACCGAGTGCATGAGTTTACCTCTACCGATTTACCATCAGCCACCCCCGAAATGAGACCACAATGCTATCGAGACTGTGTCTCTCCGCCTTTCCAAAGGTCCGTGAGCAAAGATTTCGTACTCTCCTTCGACACTACTCGCTAGAAATTGCTCGAAAGTTCCCCTCGTGTTCGCGCCTCTTTCAATCATTTCAGCCATACTTTATCTTCCTCGCCAGGTTACCGCGTGGTGGTTTCGGATACAATTTGCACCGGCCATTCATGGTGGCTCTACGATGCGGTTCACCTCCCCATCCTCATCAAGCCATCAACTCACCGCCCGCAAGGTATTAATTTCATTAGCGAAATGCTTTTGCTCCTCCCAGCCGCTGGAGTCCAAAATACCAGATTTTTAATTTTCGTGAAGTTAACGCCTTTTCAAGGTTCTCCACCACCATCGCGGGTCTCATTCCACATCCTCTCGCCGTTCAATAAATTGCAAAACTATCATTTACATTCATTGACCTCTTCCTGGAAGTCCATTTACAACACATATTCATACTTATGAGCTTTTCCATAGTCCTTCGCCAGTCCAGTTATATTTACACTGGGAACAGGGTGTTACAATTCGCTCGCCCTTAAAAGGAACATCGCCCTCGATGGTCTATCTATCAACATGAATTGCATGTACGTAAGTAAACAAAATCTGATATGCTCGCCTTCATGGCATCTCCATTTCCCATGTAGCCTCATCTGGGCCAAAATGTTTCACCTGCACCTTGACCTGTGCAATGGTTCTGCCCGAGTTAAGTCTCCTTCCTCGCCCAATATGCATTGGGGTTCTAGCAGAAATTCTCCCTCCATCTCCACCTAGATCACAAAACCGCCAATTATATGATTAGTATCACGTACATATTTCTTCAATAAGGAAACATATAAAACATTATGTGCTTTCACTGAGGGAGGAAGTGCTAGCCGACAGGCTACTGGTCCTTACTCGCCTAACCTCAAAAGGTCCATCGGTGCCAATTTGGCACACAAGCTCCCCATTTTTAGGAACCTTTGGGCTTAATTGAGATATACATGATCTCCTCGCTTGGAACTTCTCGATTTCTTGATCAAAGATAGCTCGTCATCGTTTAATCTTCGTGATTTTGCTTATTTTGGAGTTCACTTGTCGCTCCATTTCTTCAACATGCTCCAACCAAAGAAACCGGTTTACAGGATTATTCGCCTGGGGAGTATTACATTGCTACCATGAGGACCCTAAGGGACTCACCTTAAGGATGCTTGGTAGCTATTGTTGTAGGTAAATTATACCAATGGCAAGTAGTCTTCCATTTCATAAATACGCATCACATGCATCCTTAACATATCTTCAATAACCTGATTTACTCTTTTCTTCTTGCTTTTCCATCTGGCTTGAGGGTGATAGGCTGCATCAAAACAACAATTCTAGTCTCTAAGTCTTCATCGCGATTTCCGTAATTTGGCGAATTTGTATTCTCGGGTCGATATTATTCTTTCAAGATGCCGGGTAGTCTAACACCCTTTCATAAATACCGTAGATATCTATCGCCAGTCGATGGATGGGGGTGAAGTGAGCAGACTTGCTCACTTTGTCTACCACCACCATAATGGCATCATTTTGCCTGCTGAAGTTGGTAGTCCCAAGATAAAATCCATGGAGATGGTTTCATTTCCATTCAGGTATGGGTAGCGGCGTAATCCCGCCAGGTGTCGGCGTTCTGCTTAACCGCTGGCATTCTATGCATTGGGGCCAAATACTTGGCTACGTCATTCTTCAACCCCACCCGAAAACAATTTTTCTGGTGGTAGTAATCATTTTTCGGGTATCTTGGGTGACCAAAGGTAGGTCTTTTGTGTAATTCATCCATGATGAACTACAAGTCGTCACACCGATATACGCCTATCTCTCGTAAGTGAGTAGGCCTCCTTCACACCGATAGCCTTCAGATTTTGCCTCATGTTCTGCCGTGAGGTACGTGGTTAAGATGTACGGCGAATCCGCCTTTGTGCCTCAATTGGCCCTGATATCCCCGCCTCAAAGGTACTCACCGCTGCCGTGTGAATCGCTCTCATGTTTAAGGGCATCTACTTTATTCTTCCTTCTCACTTTGATGTGTTTGATTTCAAAATCAAATTGCCAAGGAGGGCCATCCATCTAGCTTGTCTAGTATCAAGCTTGGGTTGACTTCAAACAATACCGTAATCCACAATGATCTCTCATAAGCAAAAATTTTCTTCCAAAGAGGTAATGCTCCATTTTTTAAGGCATGTACTATAGCGGCTAGCTTTAGATCATGAGTCACATAGTTGGACCTCATGCTCATTCAATTTTCTGATTCATAGCAGACAATTCTTCCTTTTCCTACATAAGGACTCCTCCGGTGCCCTTTCTTACATGCATCCGTGCACACAAGGAAGTCACTGGCTCGCTAATTTTCAACACGTGCATTGGGTTAAGATGCTCAAGGTTTGAAATATTTCTTCACATTGTCATGTCCACATAAACTTTGTTCCCTTCTCTTTTCTGAAGTGAGGTGATTGGACAACCAATCTGGAGAAATATTTATAAATCTCCTATAGTATCCTCGGGCCAATCCCATGAAGGATCTAATGTCTTAGACATCCTTTAGTAGGCCATTCCATGATAGACCCGCTCTTGTCTTGATCTACCGCTACCCCTTCCTTGGACAAACATGTCCCAAGTAGTGTATTTGTTTCCGAAAGAAGTCACACTTGCTAAAATTAGCATAGAGTCGATGCTCTTCTTAGCACTTTGGAGCACAAGTCTAAGATGCTCTTCGCGGTTCTTTTCTATTCTTAGAGTAGACTATGATATCATCAATAAAACTAGTACAAATTTATTTTAAAATTTATCGAGTACATCGTCATTACATGAAAGTAGTAGGGGCATCGTTAACCCAAATGGTACTAACACAAACTTCCATAATGACTACAATTGCAATCAAAAGCTTGCCTTATGGATGTTCACTCTTGATTCGTGACTTGATGGTATCCCCGACTTTCAAGTCAATTTTTGAGAAAATGACGCATTCTCCTTAACCGGTCGAATAGATCATCGATCCCGGCAAGGGGTATTTGTTCTTTATGGTTACTTTATTGTTGCTTCATAATCTATACACAGCCTAAGGGTGCCATCTTTCTTTTTTCACAACCAGATCCTAAGGTTCTCGTGGGGACACGCCGGGTCGAATATAACCCTTACTCATCATTTCTTCAACCGCACTTGAGTTCAACATCTGTGCATGCTCATCCGATAGGGTGTTCTAGACACCGACACTTTGCAGTAAAGTTCTCGCTAGTGCCCATGTCTCTTTTTCGAGTAGTAGGCCCTGTATTTCCTCCTCGAAACACATCTCGCGTATTCTCTCTCAAGATAGGTGATCTTTAGGCTTGGCTTTTGCACGGCTGTTCCCAACACTGCATTCTATATAAGGGACATCCCTTTCGGCAATATTTCTCATTTGTAATGCCGATATTTGTCTCACCGAGACCGGGTTTTTGGATCCTTGAAGGTTATCCTTTTCCTTCTTCCACACACATTCTAAGGTTTTATAAGTAACAGTCCAGTTTGTCTTTAATGGTGGCCAGCCATTCCATACCAAATCCAACATGTCATATGATCCTAGGTGTAGTATGTTAAGGGTTGCTTTGGTGGGAAAATTACCCAACATTAACCTAAGTGTGCTATACCAGCTTCTACCACCTTTCGGTGCCGCGGGCTAACTCAGTATTCAACCATGGCTTAGTTTATTTTCGTGGTCAGAGCTTACACTTATCAACAACTTTAGGGATATATAACTCAAATTTGAACCGTGGTCAATCAAAACAGATACCGTGATGGTGGAAGATCATACCTTCTATTTCCACCACCGAAGCTTGGTGGTCACCTTTGGTTATTATCCAAGGTCGCATAGATTCTCTCGGCACACCTTGCCACATCATTGACCGTAGTAGATTCTTGCATGCTATAAACTTTCCGACAGCTTGGCTTTGCCTGAGAGTGGACGCTTCTCCCGAGATGATCTCCCCGCATCCCAAAGATTCCAACGGTTTTCTCCGTTACCGCCTTACTGTATAAGTCCATAGGTTTTATCTCCGTCCGCAGAGGGAAATTTCTTCTGAAGTACACTCCGGGTCGGGTAGTTCATTCTGTGGTTCTTCTGTAGTTTTTAAATCCCGAGGATTTGCTCCCTTTCTTTCCAAACTTTGAACCATTCTTTTGTTTCCCAGCCTGACTGACTCGCCGATGTCCATATTGCTCATGAGAAATGATGTTCCAGATAGTATCTTCTAAGGTCTTTGGTTCGTCAAACTCAATTCGTTCTAAGATTCTTGCAGTCTAATCGATGAAGCTTTGTGCCTTCACCTTCTCTCGCTTTTGATGTAGGGTACATATCTTAGTAGGTCAAGGAATTTGTTGGCATACTCCTCCATGGTAAGTTGCCCCAGTTTGAGTTCATAAAAACTTTAGCCTTTCTCAATAAATACCTTTCCACAAATACTTCTTTCCGGCATTTCAAACTGCTTCAAGACAAACCTCCTCGCGACCCTTTTTATATTCTTAAGGTCTTCCCACCGTGATGGTTTTCCGCTCAAATTGAAAGTGGCCACTCAAGCCTTCAAATTATCTGAAAAATCATGAAATCTGAAATATTTCTTCAAATGCACCACGCCTTCCCCTTCCTCTCCCTTTCTTTATCTCACCGTCAAGGAGGGAGGTTTGGCCTTAAATTCCTCTCAAATTTAGACTCTTGGAAGTCTTTGCTTTTGTTTTCATGAATAGAGCCGGTTCTGCTGCTGGAAGATCCCTCTGAATTGCCAGTTTCCTTTTCAGTGGAATCGTCTCGCATTGGTCCTTTACCTCTAGGGTGGACCTTCGATGTGCTTTTCTCAGGCCACCGAGACGACTAATGATCCCACATCTCGTGTTCATACGATTGTCGCTTGTAGGTTCTGATAAGCTCAGAACCGCGATTAATTTCAAATATTGCTCTTTCATCATCCTTTCATTATCTATGGTAGCTTTGCATCTGACTCAGACTCCTCACCGCCTTCGCCTAAGTCTCGAGGGGTTCTATTGCTCTTCTTTCATCTGACTCACTCTATTGTGGGGAGCTCTTCCCACTTGCGAGTCACCATATTCTCATGCTTGTGATTCCCTCATTGTTGATCGCCCACATTTAAATGAAGACAAACATTGGATAATAGTCAAGAATTAAATATATTTCATAATTTGCGCATAATTCCATAATTCTTTCAAATGCATACACAAATGCGTTCATATTCCAAGCTTAACTCGATAAGATAATTAAGTCGTAATACCTCATAGGAGTGTTTCAGACGAGGTTTATGCGCCGACCAGCACCGGGTGCATGAGCCCAATCATGCCGAGTGTTGTGACCATGCTCGGATACCACTTTGTACCATCAATCACTATCAGAGTTTTAAAATTTTTGATTGATCTCCACTAATGAGAAATCTCCAGAACCCTGCACTTGCAAAATGCCAATACCTGGTTCAATATCGAGATTCGGCTCTCGGAGGTTGCGTATCGTAGGGTCCTCGGCCCTCTCGAATCCTCGATCTCCGATGGAACGATTTTTCGATGTGCCCCTGGTTTGCCTTAGCCCCGCTTGATTAAGCCTTTGGTCTATATGACCTGCTCCTATATGACAACTTCTCATCTGGGTTTCGATTGACTTTTGCCAATACAACCTCTCGCCCTCACGTAATTCCCGATCCCCGATATTTCGAGATCCGGCTTCTAAGGGCTAGCCCCTACCGCTATAATTTCCGGTTCCATATGACCTACCGATCGTGGGCCTTTGTAACATTCCCTCGGTCGATTCTGCCTTCACAACAAAGATTCGTTGCATATTGAATCCCGAATCCCCGATCTTTGATTTCGCGATATAATTAAGTCTTATTTAAACAGTCATTTATTAATCCTTGAAGAAGGTTTACGTGTTACGTTAATTACGTCGGGCTTTCGTGGTTCGCGAGTTCTCCGGATGTTATTTTCTCGCCATCGAGAATCCCGAAATGCCGAACTCCCCGAGCTCCCTGGATCCTTCCGACACGGCCCTCGCCATGAACGCTCGAGACGGGAAATCAAGGATCACGCATTTCCCGCACAATTTCTCTACCATCTAAACTCCGATGAAATAAACTCGGCGACGCTCGATCCTTGCCACAATTGCCCAAGATACTAACTAATTCCTGGATTGGAGTCTTGTTTCTGGACTGCGATGTCCCGGTTCTCATACTGAACTCCGATTTCCTCATCCACTTACTCCACGGGATCCTCTCGACACGGTTCCCGCATAATGGATCTTCGGCCCAGATTCGCCGGAAATCACGATCATGATTTCAATATGTAACGGTTCTATACTCCGTAACTCTCCGATGGTAAAAATCCCGTCAGCCCCAAACGCCGACACGCGGTCCTCAGCCGGTGATCAACGGGCTAGATCCGTTTCTTCTGGATTTCGAGGGCTATAAGGTTCTCGATTCTCAGATTTCAACATAACCCCCGGCGACCCTATGGTCTCGATGGACTTCTCCGGATGTTGACACTGTCCTTCGGGATCAACAAGCAGGACTCTTTTCCTCTCAAGACTCTAGAGTCTAACTCCCACGATCTTCTCGAAGTTCGACGGCTGTCTACAGGATTCAAGGTCCGATGGCTCGACTACCGTGATGCCTACTCCGCTTAACCCCGCAGTTTTCTCCGCATCTCCACGACGACGGGTAATTGACCAGATCTAATCCGTCAGATTCGCTCGCTTGGGTTCAGTTTACGATCCAAATTTATCGCTAGTTTACAATGATAGATGTACAAAGGGTCGAAGGTATGTAACGCTCAGCATTCTCGTCAATCTAATGGTCACTTTAATGACTATGGGTCCTCCGACAAGATCTCATCCGCCACTTATTACATCTTGGTAACACTACAAGCTTGAACCTTAATAGATAGTTCATCGCATTGTGGTTAATAAGGCTCGTATGTCAGAAGTCCTTGTTCTCAGTTCTGGTGAACTTTTTCCAAGGAGGAACCTTCGAGAAGAGATTCTTGTCGGCATTCCTAGCGCTTGAAAGGAGACGCCTTTCCAGAACTACCGGGCATGATTAGATTCAATTATCAACGTAAGTCGAGCACGCTTTCCAAGCATATAACTCATTCATACCGCTAATTACACTAATTATTATTCTTATGCTGAAATCATTTACAACTTCACAAGTTCTATGAGTTAACATCTACTCCATATTAACAATGTTGCAATGCATACCTCACAGAAAACATTTACAATTCCACAAGTCCAAAAACATATACAACATATAAATTTTAATGCAATATAAGCAAAACACTAATCAGAAATACTTCAGCAATGGAAGAATCCCACGAGAGGGGTGCTCGCTTCACCAACCAGAGGGCTTTAGGGACTCCTGGTCGATTTGGCTCACTAGCCACCTCGAAACAGACCACTGTCCCGAGACCCGGCGGCTCTCCGTTCACAAGCAGTCCAGAGCAAGATTGCAATTCTCCTCTCATGATCACTGCTAGAATTGCTCTGAGTTCCTCTGCTGTCATTTTCAATCAAGCTGTACCATACCGCCTATCCTCTCGCGAGGTTAGTGCGGTGCCTCGACATCTTTGCACAGAATTCATGATGGCTCTACGGATAGCGGGTTCACCTCCCCATCCCTCATCAAGCCATCAACCTACCGCCCTACAAGGCATTAATTTCAAGGCTACCAAGCCTCTTTTGGTTCTCCCAGTCGTTGGAGTTCAAAATACCAGTATTTTTAATTCTGGTGGAAGTTAACGCCTCTTTTTCAAGGTACCCTCCACCACCATCATGGTCTCATTTCCGCACATCCTTCCTCACGTAATAAATTCAAACCATCATTTACATTCATTGACCCTTCCCCGCGGTGTCCATTTACAAACACATATTCATACTTATGAGATTTGCCATAGTCCTTGGCCTTCGGCCTAGCTTATATTTATAATCTAGGGAAACATTGGGGTTACAATTCCCTCCCCCTAAAAAGGAACATCATCCACGATGTTCTTAGCTACTAACATGAATTACATGTACAAAAGTAAACAAAATCTGATATGCCTGCGTTATGGCATCCTCCATTTCCCCATGTAGCCTCATCTAGACCAAAATGTCTCCACTGCATCTTTACTCGCAAGTAATGTCTCCGTTCTGAGTCGGGTCTCCTCTCTGTCCATATGCATTGGGTTCTCGGCAGAATTCTCCTTCGTTCCACCTCGATCACTGCATCAAGAATTATATGATTAGTGACTATGTACATATTTCAATAAGGAAACATGGAAACATTATGTTCCTTCACTATAGGAGGAAGTGCAAATGACAGGCTACAGGCCCCAGTCTGTCTAGAACCTCGAAAGGTACACAATACCGGGGTGCAAATTTGGTGCAAGCTCCCATTTTTAGGGAATTCTTTGGGCTTAATTAAGAGATATACATGGTCTCCCACCCTGAACTCTCTTGGAGTTATCTTTGATTAGCATAGCTTTTCTCATTTGCCCGAAATGCACTGCATTTTGTTTTATTTGAATGGTCGCTCCATTATTTCAACATGCCCGTCCAAAAGAAATTGAATTAGGACCTAGAGTTCGTGAAGTTGCGGAGGAATGGAGCAAAAGATATCGCGCAATAGATCAAATATCCTTGGTAAGGGGTTGAAATATTGTGGTCCTCCCTTTCAAATTTAGGAGCAATCACCACAATAGGAACAAGTTAGTTTTGGACCGTTTTGTTCAGGAGAGGCCAGATCCCTTGCATCCGTCGGATCTATATAAGGTGCAGATTCATTAACCACCAGATTCCTTTAGACTTCGTGGATTTGACACATGACAAGTATTGGTGAAAGGAGTGCAGCCCAAGCTCCAAGTCCCAGAAAGTGAATCTATCGCCGCCGACCACTAAGAGGATGTGATCTAGGTCGTGTTGATCAGAATGATTAGGAGGTGAAGTAGATTGAGGACGTAATTCAACCATCTGATTTGCATACTAGTGATTGTGAGTCGTATATATCACGACAATTCAGAGGTTCAACACTCCAGGAGAAGCGAGTCCTTAAGCCACTGGGAATATATCTCCTAAAGTCTCGAACTCTGGAGTAAATCTGGACCATTCACATTTAGGGACACGTGTTAGAATAATAGTAAGGGTTTGTAATTCGGTGTTCACAAGTCCAGGGGTGTGGTGGTGTTCAACAATGAAAAAACTCCGAAGTTTCGAAGTCTGGATCTCATCTAGATCATTCTATTAACAAGGACACATGTATCCAGATCAACCATGCAGGGTTGCAGTAGTCAAGCATAATGATGAGAAACATGGTGATGAGTCAAGAAATCCGCTGAATCCCAGAGCTACGAAGTTCCGAAGTAAGGGGTATGACTTGGTGTGATGACATCACCAGGGGTGACTTGGACCTCCCCTAGTCATGCCACGTGTCATTCATAATGGTACATTTGATGGCCATGTTGGACCATTAGCAGTCCGACACGTGGGGGCCATGTGTCACCATCTTACACAATTTAGTTGTAATACGTGGACCCCAGAAGGTGAAGAGGTTCAGGAGTTCGGTGGTTCTGGGGTTTCAAACTCTTCTGGTGGGAGATCTTTTAGAGACTCGAAGACTGTAGTGTCAAAGTGACGTGGAGAGATGAAATAACCTAGAATGGCATAGGCCCATCAGAAATTCAAAGTTCGGGGGAAATGTGTTATTGTGTTGAAAAACTCTTCGAAGCCCGGAGTCCTAGATCTCCTCATGACTGCAGATCTCAGGAGTAAACCTGGACCATTGATCCTTGAACCCTTCGGGGGTCCATCGCTTCAGAAGTTCAGAAGAATTGTAATGTGATGCTGGGGAAATCCTCCAAATCGAAAAAGCTGGAGTGACCTTGAGGGATGATGTCACTTGGGGTGACATGGACCTATCTTATATGTGCCACGTGTCATCCTGTTTTATGTTTCTCACAGACCCTTTGTGTCGGTTATGACTTGAAAAGTGTCACTCATAGTTTTTTCCACTTGTCATCTTCGTGACTCTCGACACATATTAGTCTTGATGCGTAGTTCTGACGAGACTCTAGGAGTTCAAAGGTCCGGTGGTTCATAAGTTTTCGGCTATGTTGTGGTTAGAAACCCAAAGCGTGAAGCCCCGAAGATCTCCACTAGTTCGGCATTCGAGAAGTATGATGCATGGTATAGGTGAGACTTCTAGAGCCTCGAAGTCCCAGAGCTCCGGATAAGCGCAGGGGTCATAACCGTGGTCTTATGTGATTGAGGGTTGAAGGAAAAAGTTCTAATGGCCAATTTGTTTTTTGAAGAAGGAAAGACGCTAAGGAAGGATTTGGCCCACAGTTTCGAGTCATGGTCACTTAGGAAAATGGTTTGAAGGGAATGCCTGTGAAGAATTGATTTCTATATCGACCCAGGGATAACATGGAAGTGTTATTTGTATGTATTCGTTGTGAATTAAACAAACTTGTAGCATTTTGTTTGGTAAATTTTGTCATTTATATGCTTAACTTTGACAAAATGGTCGCTTGCACATTCTGCAGAATTAAGGGATTTAAACATATTAGCTCAAACTGCGGATTGAAGAAATGGAAGAAGGAGAGGGAGCCTCCAACGATGAAAAAGAGGTCGAAGGTCAGAATAACAGAATTGGAAATGCAGAGACATAATACAATGGCCACAAGGAATGAGGGGAGCAAGAAACATTGTTATAAACTGCGAGAAGCCTGAAAATTGAAGTGCAGATCTACAAAGTAGAAAATGAGAGGCTGATTAGAGAGAAAATTTAGATAAATGCTTGAGCACTACATAGCTTAACTCATTTGCAAGGAAAAGCCAAGGATGGCTCAAGACAAGAGGAAGGAGGCATGAATCATGAAAGAAGAGATGATCGTGGAAGAGTGGTTTATTCCAAAAGTGCTAGCAGATCTCATAGACACCACTCACCTCCTTACTCAAAAGTAAATTTTCATGCATCTAGATATTCCTTAAGTAGTCCATAGGTGTTTCATGTTAGTCACCAAAGAAGGATACATGAGGTGGACAGTTTTCAAGGAGATTTGAGGAATCTCAAGACACCATCCTTTGATGGTGAAAGAGAATGGGAAGATGATACTGAAGCATGGTTTCTTGGACTTGGGAGATGTTTCCAATTGCACAAATATTCATCAAATCTAGAATCCAAAATTGCCACCTACCACTTACATGGGAAATATTCTATGTTGTGGGATCAAATGAAGCAAGTTGAGCATGTTAATGATAATAAAATGACTTGGAAGCAATTCAAGAAGTATTTTCAGAAGGACCACCTCTCATAGCATTTATATGACAAGAAAATGAAAAATTTCTTTGAACTCAGGCTGGGAAGCATGTCCATGGCATAATATGAGAAGAATTTCTTGGGGTTGTTAAAGTATGTTGGGTTTATAAAAAATGAAAAGGTAAAAATACATAGGTTTTTTAGTGGACTTCCATCCTTTTATAAAGAAAAGATTCAGTATGATGAGCCCAAGACCCTAAATGAGACCATCATGAAGGCCAAGTACTTGTATGAGAAAGGCCAGGGCAGAGAGTCCATGGAGAAATATTGGAAGGATAAGAAGAAAGAGAAGTTTGATGAGAGGAATAAGGGATTCAAACCTCTTTTCAATAGAAATGAGCCTAATAAAAATCAGCAAGACCAGTATGTTAAGGATGAATCAAAGAAAGAAGACTCCTTGGGAAAAAGGGGAAGACCACCAATACAATGTTGGGGATGCAAGGAAGATCACATTTACAAGGACTTCCCTCACAAAACAGACAAAGTGAAGACCATGCAAAACATCCAAGAGGCTACAACAGTCGAAGACATGGGAAAAATTTATGCAAGCTTAAATGATCGACAAGCAAAAAACTAGACCAATATGATCGAGGTGGAAGGTAAGATCATTAATTAGTCTGTTGTAATTTTAATTGATTCAGGAGCAAGTCATTGTTACATTGATCCTAAGATAGTGGCCAGATTACATTTGGAGAAAAGTAAGCTTGGGAAATCAAGTTTGGTTCACCTAGCCACTGGAACCAAAAGGATAATCCATGATATGGTCAGAAGTTGTTCCATAAGCCTTAATGGTGTGAACACTAGTGCTGATATGAATATCATACCATTGGGGTCTTATGATATTCTAATTGTAATGGATTGGCTGGACAAGCATCATGTTGTCCTAGATTGTCATAGCAAGACATTTACCTGTCTTGATGGAGATGGAAAATAGAGCACTATGAAAGGTGTACCGAGACTCATCTCTATAAGGGAGATTTCAGCCTTACAACTAAAGAGATGTTTCAAAAAATGGTGTCAGTTGTATGCAACCCATGTGAAGGAGCCATAAAAGACAAAGGGGACAAGACTTGAATATTTCTCAGTACTAAACGAATTCGAGTATGTATTCCAAGAAATACCAGGGTTGGCACCGAAAAGGGAAATAGATTTCTCTATTGACTTAGTGCCAAGAGATACCCCGGTGTCAAAAACACCTTACATAATGAGCACACCAGAGTTAAAATAATTACAAATGTAGCTGGAGGATATACTGAATAAAGGGTACATACACCCAAGTGCTTCACCTTGGGGAGCACCCGTACTCTTTGTCAAAAAGAATGATGGAACCTTGAGGTTGTGTATTGACTTTCGACAGCTAACTAAGTCTACAATAAAGAACAAGTATCCTTTACCCATAATTGATGGCCTCTTTGATCAACTAAGAGGGGAAAATATATTCTCCAAGATAGAATTGAGATCAGGATACCATCAGGTAAGAATCAAGGAAGAATATATCCATAAGACAACTTTTAGAACCAGGTACGGGAATTATGAATTTGTAGTGGTGCCATTTAGATTGTCCAATGCACCACCTGTCTTTATGTTCTTAATGAATGAGATATTCAAAAATTACTTTGATAAGTTTGTCATAGTATTTCTGGACGACATACTTGTATATTCTAAGTCTGAAGAGGAGCATGAACATCACCTAAGATTGGTATTGCAAGTGTTGAGGGAACAACAATTGTATGGCAAGATGAGTTAGTGTTATTTTTATCAAGAACATATCCATTACTTGGGGCACATTATTTTGGAACAAGGTATAGTAGTGGATCCAGAGAACGAAGCCATTAGAGGATGGCCAATGCCCAGGAATGTTTCAGAAGTCAGATATTTTATGGGGTTGGTTGGTTAATATAGAAGGTTTATAGCAGGGTTCTCCAAGATCGCTCATCCCATCACTTCTTTGAAAAAGAAGGGAATTAAATTTGAATGGACAATTGAATGTGAAGAGAACTTTAATTTGTTGAAGGAGTTACTCGGTAGTGCACCTGTGCTAAAAATTGTTGACCCAAATAAAAGTTTTGTGGTATGTACAGATGCGTGCAAGGAAGGACTTGGTGGAGTCCTCACTCAAAATGAACATGTCATTTGTTATGAGTCCAGAAAAATTAAAGAGGATGAGAGAAACTATCCCATGCATGACTTGGAACTTGTTTCCATTGTTCATGTGTTGAATATGTGGAGGCATTATCTCATGGGAAAGAGATTCGAATTAAGAACATACCACAGTGGTCTGAAGTATATTTTTGAACAACCAAATTTGAATGCCAGGAAAACAAGATGGCTTGAATTTTTAAGTGAATACGACTTTGATATCAATCATATCAAGGGAAAAGAAAAAAAATTTGTTGATGCAATTAGTAGACAGGTGCATCTCATGCATGCTACAACTGTTAGTATGCATCAGTCAGACCCGAAGGGAAGAATTTTAGATGTTGTTGTTACATATCATCATTACCTATAGGTAAAGGAAAGCTTGCAACAAGAGGATGTACAACAAAAAATGAAAGAGTATGAGATAAAGGAATATGGATTACTTATGCATAAAAATAGAATTGATGTTCCTAGTTTCAGAGAACTTAGGAATATGGTACTAAAAGAAATGCATAATGTTCCATATGCTAGAAATCTCGGTTACCAGAAAACAATTACAGGAGTAAGAAGCCAATTCTTTTGGTCGAGGATGAAAAAGGATGTTCTTGATTAAATTTCCAGATGTATGGAATGTCAGAGAGTGAAGTCTGAGCATAGACACCCAACGGGTTTGCTACAACCATTACCAATCCCAAAGAAGAAATGAGAAGTAAGAACCATTGATTTTATAAAAAAGTTACCAAGGACATCAAGGAAACACGATTCAATCATGGTAGTGGTTGATAAATTGACCAAGGATTCTCATTTTGTTCCTATAAAAACAACTCATACAGTAGCTAATATTGCAGAAATCTACATGAAGGAAATTGCTAGGTTGCATGGGATACCTAGGACAATTGTCTCAGATAAAGACACTAAGTTTACTTCAAATTTATGTAATGGATTATTTAAAGGATTTGGTACAAATATGAACTTTATCAAAACATACCATCTGTAGTCAGATGGGAAGATAGAGAGAGTCAACCGAGTAATTGAAGACATGTTGAGAATGTATGTGATGGATAAGCCATCTAAGTGGGAAGATTACTTGCACTTGGTTGAGTTTGCCTATAATAATGGGTATCAGGCTTCATTGAATATGATCCCATTTGAAGCATTGTATAGTAGGAAATGCATTACTCTAGTAAGTTGTGACAACCCAACAGATAGAGTGGTACTTGGGCCAAAGTTTCTCAAGGAGATGGAAGGCCAGATGGTTAAGATTAAGCATAATTTAAAGGCAGCTTAGGATAGACATAAATTTTATGCCGATAAGAATAGGAAAAAAATAGAGTTTAAAGTGGGGGAGTATGTGCTTTTGAAAGTAAATCCCAAGAAGAGCTCTTTGAAGTTGGGTAGCTATATAAAGCTGGAAGCTAGATTCCATGGTCCGTTTGAGATATTGGACAAAATAGGGATAGTTGCATACATTCTTGCATTGTCTGTTTCCATGAATGTGCATAATGTATTTCATGTCTCTTTTCTAAAGAAATATGTACATGATATTAACCATGTTATTGATTCGCATATGATTCAGGTAGAGACAGAGGGAGAAATTTAGGTCCAACTAGTGAGAATATTGGACAGAAAATTCAAAATGCTCCAGAATCGAGTTATAGAGATGGTAAAAGTTCAGTGGACCTACTATGATCCTGGAGATGCTAACTGGGAGCATGAAGATGCCACACGGGAAGACTACCCATAGCTTTTTGAATAAATTTTGGAATTTTGATTCTTGTTTTGTATATGCACTGAGGATAGTGCCAAAATAAGGGGGAGGGGATGTAACACCCCAAGTTTTGATCCCCCATATTAAATAATGTATTGTTACATTGTTGAGAGGCTAGAGTGACCAAAAAATTATTAAAAGGCCAATGTGCCTAAGAAATGTAATGTTTGATCATCATTAATAATAAACACCTCGTTGGATGCTAAACGGACAAGAACTAGAGTTATAGGGGGCTATGATTCCACAAGAGAGGAGGCTTGAGGGGATAAGTGTATATTTCATGTTTTAATAACCCATTTTGTTTAATGGGGGGAAGATCAGTTACATAAAATTCTTGGGGGAAGGCCAAGAGGTTCTTGGTCCCCATGAATTACAAAAACTCATCCTTGGTCCGGTGAAGGGGTTCTCCCATTGGCTAATTCTCTCATTCATTTTGGTCCTTCTCTCACTCTCATTCCCATCCCCATTTTGTACTGTTGTTGGTCACCTCATGGGCTCATTCATCTGAATTTCTCACTTTTCACCCTCTTTCGTGGAGTCTGCACTCCATTCATTTTCTTCACTCACTCATTTTCCTCATGTGTGTCTTGGATCAGGAAAGGAAGACAAACTATTGAAGTGAATCCATGAAATTATTGGTTGTATAGAGTGATGGTGTAATCCATCCATGATTTGAGGACTTCATGTCTAATATGCTTGGTCGGTTTCCATATTTACTCACAGCTGTGAGTCGAAAGAGTCCCAACATGGAGATTATGGACCAACTGCACTGGAGCCTTGGAAGGAGAAGGACTTCTCGAGGGACTGCGTGGAAGAGAAGGGTGGGGGTCCATTCTCTTGGGTGGTGCAGGTTGGGTAGAAGAGAGCTGGGTACTTGGATTGATGTGAGTGCCAGAGAATCCTATGAGACCTTGAGTGCTGATTGTTTTGGGAAGCCGAGTAACACTCTAGAACCGTCCTTGTGGATTCATAGCCCTGGCTCGGGGGTGAAATTGTTGTTGAGACTTGGAACTATAGTGTCTATGGTTGGGTGGAACGTCCTTGGTATGAAACCAGTCGATGGTTCTCTTCTATAAAATATAAGTGATCTTTGTTGTGGTATTAATTACCTGTGTATGAATTATTCCGTTGTGTATGTAATTATCGTTGAATTCGATATATATTTATATATTTATATGTTTAGAATAAGCATGCTTGTTGTGTATTATTGTGCATATCATATGCTTCATTTTTTATATGATTAGACTAAATATTGATCAATGCATGATAAGCTTTCATGCATTCCCTGTTGGGAAAAACAAGAGCAGTGATCGAATTAGTCAAGAGAAGGGACTTGTAGCTAACATGCCTGGCATGTGGCTAGATGGATTTGTTACATAAAAGGTCCTGGTGTTCATGTTGTAAATCAAGAATATTCTCAAAAATTTATTCATTCCAGTAATCTCCAATGTGTCCGAACTTGGGTTTATCCTTATTACCAATATTCACCTTGCGCGTTTTCAACGGATTTGCATACTTGACAGATTCAATCTTGGGACCCTCTACTGCATGCTCTCCTCCATTTTCTAGCACTTGCAAATTTCTCAGGTCTTCATCCTCCTGATCTTCTCCAACAACGTTATAGAATTACAAAATCTCTTGAATAGATGTAGATGATATGGGCACACTACATAAGGTTATTGGTCTTGTTGAGTCTTCTGATGTAAATATATTGCTTTTGATCATTTGCAGAGTTGTTTCGACTAAAGGGGCATCATATTAAAAATTGAAAGTTACCTTGAATTTGCGAGTCAAATATTCTCAGTTTGTTGTTCCTTTGCATACTTCCATTTCTGTATATCAGTTCTTCAGGATTGTATCTAGAGTGTGTACAAACAAGTGTGTCCATTCCTACTTAGGTATTGAGTTCCATGTCGCGGTGCACTATGTAAGATGATCTGTAGGACAACTCAACCCATTATAATTCGGTGAAATATATTCAGTTACTTTTCTCAACCTGTCATGTAACAACCTTTTGCATTGTTTCTACTTCTCTATTCTATCCTTATGTGCAACCCATCACCTTGCAGGAGTTGCTTTCAACGTGACATATAAAGCTAGAAATCTCTATTGTTTTGATATCTGCAATTCAAATTATTTGAAAAAATAATCTATATCTATTAGTATATCATGCTTTGGGGGATCACATACTTCACCTCCAATCCAAATCAATGTGTGGGTAATATGAGAACATATCCTTGTAGATACTTCATGTAATCTATGTTGCCAATGTTCTAGGTATTCTTTCGAATTTGAGCACAACAACTGGTACTTCACCAAATGAGTACACCCTTAGTCATAGGATTAACATAGTCATCCATCTGCATGGTCACATTGTAAATTTTATCAAGTTCTTTTCCCCATGTTGGTTCCACATATCGTCTTCCTTCTATGGGATCCATTGGAGCAATAAATCTCAAGTCTCCTACTTCAAAGATCATTTGTCTCTTTTTCAGATCAATAATGGTCTGGTGATCAAAATCCCAATTGATTCCAATTAATTCTAGATACGGCTTACTATCATCCACTATCTAGATTAATTCAAAATATGTTGTGCTGCACACTCCATCAATATTAACATTCACCCATGTCAGTCTTCCAATTGGAACAATATTGTGTTGATTCACTAGCATCAATTGAATAGGTGACTAGATCAACTTTGGTTTTCCCATCGTCTCCCATGTCTACTTCAGAAGGACGTTCACATCAGATCCCAAATCCAAGATGATATTATCCATATTATATCTCCTATCTACATATTAAGTCGGAATTCCCTATTCGTCCTTTTCTTGTACTATACTTGGTTAACTTCTCGTTGTGCAACATGTTATTCATTATCTTTCATGTACTAATCGATCATCCCGCACAACATGTTTAATGTAGTTTCATATTTTATTAGTTCTAAACAACTCTTTACGAAACTCTTTAGAGTACTTTCCTTCTCAACTAGCCTTTATGTAACCGAGTGGTCATAGGCTGGAGGCATGTCATACACAGGTGGCGCAGTCGATGCTCCCCATTTTGTTTCTAGCATCTCCTTCCTTGATTTGTTATATGTGTGTTACACATCAAAATTACTCACTTTGACAATGTCTCATTATCATTGTCGCAAGTGTCACACCTTTTTCACAAGTGTCGCAAAAGTCGTATGTTTGTCTCACATGTATCGCATCGCAGAAAAAATCATAAAAACACTTGGAATATCCTATAAGGCTTGTTAGAAGAAGAAAATACATCATTTGACGAAGTTTACAAGATTTTACCTTGATGAATTACTATCCTAAAAGTATTTTTGGAGATCAACGCTCCCCTACCCACTTGCAAGGATCTCTAGTGCTCCTTTACCTCTTAGCAGGGAGCGCTACAACACTCTATGGCCCATTTTGAGGGAGTGTCGACCTGCTGAGAAAATCTTGGGGATAAATCCCCCTTATCTCTAAGGACAGTTAAGAAATATCTGAGTCAGTTTGGCTTGAATCCAAGTCCAAGGCTGGATCTAATGGGAGTTCCACAACTGATGGAGTAATATCCTCAACTTATCCCAAGAATATATAAGGTGGTTAATCCTCTCAAAGCCTATATACGGAGGAATTCTCATGGTTAAAGGGGGGGAATAATCAGTGAAAAGTATTGTCATTTTGATCGTGGATTGTTCGAGCAAGGGGTTGGACAAGGAGAGCTTGGTGAGGCTTCTACATCTATATCTACATTTTGTAAGCACCTTGTTTTGTTCTCATTAATACATGTGCTTGGCATGTTTCCTTCAAGTTTGTGTACATTTGCATGGACTTGTCTCTTTGGATAAATATAGATTTAAACTAATCATAGTAGAATAGGAAGTATTCTTTGTCTTCATTGTTTATTGGATTGCAGGACTCGTTAAAAGGACTTGGAGATCAATCTCAACTTGGATTGAGTGAGGACAAACTTCATAAAAAGGTACTCATACTTTCTTCCTCTTCTCTATTGAATAGTTTAGCTATGTTTAAAGGAAATTCAGTGTTCAAAGTTAGCACTTTTCTGTCCTGGTCATAGGGGTCTAAGATCCAAGAGGACATTCAACTGTCCATAGGGGAATTTTCCTACAATAGAAATTGGAAAATCCACTGGGGATAAGAAGCTTTCAGTTTTGGTTTCCTTCCTTGGTATTGTTTTAGTCTTTTCCCGTCTTCAGATCCTACTCATTGTGTTTTTCCTCTTTTTACATGTGTTGTTAGTCTTGAAGTCATCCTACATAGGTTGATTCTTGAAGCTTTCCCGAGTTTTTGTTTTCTGGGTTGACACTTTTCATTCTCAGAAAACAACGCTCCCCTTCCATTACATCCAGAGCAACAATTTCAAGCTCGACGCTCCCTTGCGGTGCTTTACAGAGCACTGCAACGCTCTGGTGCCTATATCACCAGAGCACCAATTTTCCTTTCTGTCGAAAATTTGTGGGATATCTTCTATTCAAGACTTTTTCTATGAGTAGGAGTTGCCCGCTGTCCGGAAAAAAACAATAGTAGCCCCTCTCTTCAAGAGGCTGGTCAAAAAGTATACGCTAGACTCTCTAAACATGAAAATATTGCCAAGTGATCTTGTTTCCATTCACATTCATTTAAAAATGTTTTGAAAGGGTGTCTCCCAAGTATCATTATATCTCTTTCTCAGACTTCAGAGACTAATATTATGAAAAGGGACAACCCTGGAGTCATCTTTAAGTTATTTTCAGACTCTCTAAACATGAAAAGCCATTGAGTTTTCCTTCTCTGGACTCGTTAAAAATTACACAGTAAATGACCCATATGGGAACAAATCCTTACTTCTTCCAGTTCATTAAAAAAAAGAAGAGGAACTTACCAAAGGTGAGTTATATCAAGCATGTGTTATCCTCCTTGATCTCATAAAAATAAAAAGAGGTACTCATCTATCTGGATGGGGGAAAAATTGAAGGAATCAAGCCAAGCCTTTTTTTGGGAACATCATAGGTCACTCTTGCAGTCACCCTTGAACATGACACATTGTATTCACATACATTTTAACCCACTGAACCTCTGCACTGAACCAATCCTCTAAGTTTCTTTACTCCTTTGGGTCACCCGACGAAAGTCATAGTATCCACTACATCATGTTTTGGTCCATGTCGTGTTTCTTCTGTTTGTGCCTCAGTGTTTAAGGGAAGTATTCGCCTCGAGAGTCAACCATTGCAAATTTCCAGTTTCATTACCCATGTCAGTCCATAATCATTTGATTCACCATCTTACATCTCTATGTCAGTTTTGTGTCGTTGATCTGAGATACATCAAGGCCCTCCTTTGACGATTCTTTTCCTGTTGACTTCAACACATTATCCATGACTTAGAATTAGAAATGAATTAGTACCTTGGGACTTGCATGCCTCCTTTCTTTTGACAGTAGGTTTACATCATTGACCTCTGATCGGATGATTCCACGAATGTTTGAATTCAACTCATCTATTCACATTCGTTGGATTGTACTAGGGTACCTTGGGAGTCATTGAAATCACTGGTGATTTCCCTTGCACGTGTTAACGATTTGCCTCAATGAGCAATAATCAAGTGGTTTCTACCATGTTCGACATCAAAAAATCTATTCACATGGTTAGATTCGTACCACATCGGGATTGTTAAGAAGACCCTGAGTTGAGTGTTCACTCTGATATCTACTCTACCCAGGCTATGAAAGGAGATCATTTGAGCACATTGGTATTTATACTATCACATAGATCCACTTTGTATTGGTTCGTGGCTATGTTTTGACATCTCGTAGATCTACTGTTTAATTCTCGTGGCTACGATCAGTTCATGTCATGGAAGTATAGATCCACATTGTATCTTTGGTGGTTATACCCTTAAGTCAATATGATTATGGACCTGCAGTGTATTTGATGGCGACCATACCTTGGAAGTCCTTTATCACTCAAGCATAGGTATGCCTGCCTTGGGTTTGAAACATGTCATAACATTTTTCTCATGGTTGTTTGCAGCTTCTACCAGGTTCTCCGACTCCATACCCTTTCTTCGAAAAGTCTACAAAGTAATTCAATCATTATTTTCCATTTTTTGACCTCACACTTTGGGGGGAAATCTGTTACACATCAAAATTACTCACTTCGACAATGTCTCATTATCATTGTTGCAAGTGTCGTAAGTGTTTCACTTTTGTCACAAGTGTTGCAAGTGTCGCAAAATTCGTATGTTCGTATCACATGTATCACATCATGAAAAACATCATAAAAACACTTGGGACATCCTCTAAGGCTCGTTAGAAGAAGAAAATATATCATTTGACAAAGTTTACAAGATTTTACCTTGAGGAATTACTATCCTAAAAGTATTTTTGGAGATCAACGCTCCCCTGCCCACTTGCAAGGAGCTCTAACACTCCTTTCCCTCTTAGCAGGGAGCATTGCAATGCTCTGTGGCCCACTTTGAGGGAGAATTGATCTGTTGAGAAAATCTTGGGGACAAATACCCCTTATCTCTAAGGACAACTGAGAAATATTCGAGTTAGTTTGGCTAAAATCCAAGTCCAAGGATGGATCCAAGGGGAGTTCCACAATTGATGGAGTGATATCCTCAACTTATCCCAAGAATATCTAAGGTGGTTAAGCCTCTCAAAGCCTATATAAGGAGGAATTCTCATGGTGAAAGGGGGGGAATAATCAGTGAAAATTATTGTCATTTTGATCGTGGATCGTTCGAGCAAGGGGTTGGAAAAGGAGAGCTTGGTGAAGCTGCTATATCTGCATCTACATTTTGTAAGAACCTTGTTTTTTTCTCATTAATACATGTGCTTGGCCTATTTCCTTGAAGTTTGTGTACATTTGCATGGACTTGTCTCTTTGGATAAATCTAGATTTAAACTAATCATGGTAGAATAGGAAGTATGCTTTGTCTTCGTTGTTTATTGGATTGCAGGACTCGTTAAAAGGACTTGGAGAGAAAGATCAAATTGGACTGAGCGAGGAAAAAATTCATAAAAAGGTTCTCATACTTTCTTCCTCTTCTCTATTGACTAGTTTAGCTATGTTTAAAGGAAAGTCAGTGTTCAAAGTTAGCACTTTTCTATCTTGGTCATAGGGGTGTAATATCCAAGAGGACATTCACCTGTCCATAGGGGATTTTCCTACAACACTGTGCCTCTTTATTTTTGAGGGTCAAACGTCGGAAGAGGTTCTGTTGCTTTCCTTACCCATTGGTTGGTCCAATTTCCTTGTTCTTTCGCATCAGATCCTATTATTTCTCCTCTGCGTGTAATTGTTGCTATCCTTGGTCGATCTTTGTTCTCTTCCGCTGATATCACATGCACATTCTGGTTCCTTTTTTCCTACCACTTCGTGATCATTTGCAGATATTCTTCCATCACATGATCCAACTGTCTACATTATGTGCATGTCATACAAGGATTCTGACAATATCGTGAAAAATACTCAAGCTGGTTACAATTATAGAAGATAATTGGTCCTCTTCCTCTATTGAATCCTCCTCTTTCCCAAACTCTAAATCCTTCTCTTCGTCCTTTATTGTTGCCCCTCAGAATATCATATTGCGGTACCCCTACTTCCGATGCATATTCCCCTGGAACTCTCTATGCATTTGAGGTGCATTCTCTCATTAAATTGAGTGTGCGACATTTCTGTTCATCATGTCCCACAGACTTACAAAAATTACAAAATAAGATTCTAGCAGTTCTATGATACTTAGACATCAAATGGCAGGCGGTTGGATGATGACCCATCGTTCTACATATCTCACACCATACCCCTCCTTATCTTGTAGCCAAGGGATTCAAATCTCCTGTAGACAAATAATATACAAAGGCTGGACATTCGTTATTATGGTGTCCTTCCTTTCTACATATAACACACCATACTTCTTCACACTTTTGCTTCCCTTTAGAAAGCTCTTGCAACAGAATTGTCAATGCTGCTAACTGCAACTGAACCTGAGCCATCCCTGTGCCATTCTCTCTTATATGAGATGATTTCAAATCCAGGGTGACCTCCAGTGCTTCTGACAATGACGTAATCTTCTTTTGTGTCAATGGACAACGTATATGTGTTAACAATCCCACAATGAACCATTCCCTATGTTTCTCACCTGGAATCTAGAAAGTTAGTCGATCCATCAATATCTTGAATATCAGATCAAAATATCATATTGATTCATTCTGCAACTACTTGATCTATTTTAGTTCCATAATACACTATGACTCAAACTTCAGTTTCTAGAACTCTTTTAACAAGGCTTTCCTTATGTCTGTCGATTTTTTGGCTTGTCCCGCAGCTGCAGTGGAGTGATACTTCATAAACTAGAGTAACACATGGTCTCTGAATGTTGTCACTAACTATGTGATTTTCGTATTTCCATCATGGACCTGCTTCACAGTACATATTTATTCATAGAAAAATAATATTTGTTCCAGATCTTTTTTCCTTGCTCCATGGAAGACAAGAATTCTCAAAGTGGAGTCCACCCCCACCATTGTGTATTGCATAATATTTTTCCTCGGTGTCGCTAACTAAATCTGGGTTGTTGCACTACTTCCACTACTCTGAATACCTTTACTTCTATATTTCCTTCATTCAATAACTACAAGTGTTCACAAAAAACTTTCATATCTTACCTCATACCTTGAAGATGCACACATGGTTGAAGGTTTGATGCAATGTCTGGTTTGAGTGGGTCTACTAGGATGTAATGGATCTCCTTCTATTGGACTGAGATGATGGTCAGTTTTTTTCTCCTTCCTTTCTATGCATGGTATTCCTTCGATCTTGAGTACTATGCTGGTGTCTCTTTCCTCAAACTCATTTTGTTTCCCTTCTGTATCAACCACAGTCCTCTTCCTACTATACCGAAATATTTTCCACTACACAACAATCCAATATCTTCTTTCGTCGCACCTTCTTCTTTTCTTGGCATTCTCATCCCATCCATTACTTATTTATTTTTTCCTAGATCCCTCTCCTCCATACTCTCATACCATCCCTTGGTCATCCCCCATCCCCTTTTGCGTGTAGAGGTGCCTAGCTACTAGGGTGATCAAATTCCAACTTCATAACCTCCTTATCACACAACAACATCTTGAACCAGGTAGATAGTGATTTCAAATATATTCCATGCATATATTTAAATAATTCCCTTTCAGAAACTGTACGAATGGGTACACTCTATAGCAAATTCAGTAATATAAACCCCTAATACACTATCCATCCAAAAATCAAATGCGCACAAAATATGATTACTTATGGTATTAACTTGCTAGATCAACTTAGGGTCTAACTCCTCAGAACAATAGTGCATAATGTTTTGTTCTTCTCAACTAACCTCTATAACCACTCATCCAAAACTATTGGGAAATCAACAAACAAAATCTCATGTAAGTTCGTAAATATGTACCTTTGTAACCACTGCTCCCTGCTTATCCGCAGGTTCTTATTCCGATCTTTGGAAAACCCACGCTCTTTTGTCTCTAACCACCACCCTATATCTTTCTTATCTTGCCTCCACATTCCCTTTAGTTGCAGATCTCGGTCCTAGAAACATAACCATTTGTTGGAGCACAATGGGTAGACCCATGGTTCAACGCGAATTTACCAAGAAAGCCCATAGATACTGACCCTTTTGGCATCAACCACAATCAGGTGAAGTATCACCTGAGGTATCTATGGGAACTTCAGGAACCAAATTTCTATAATGATGAAGGGATGGGAGGCAGTCCATATAACCATCCTACCTAGAATTTGTTCAGGATTCCTTATATCATGTGCGCAGAAACATAATAACATGTAACATATTAATAGTAACAGAACAAATATCATATGCACGCAATAAACAAAACATCATAACACATACACACCATGATTAAATTGGTTCACCCAAGATGGGATACATCCACAATGACCAACTTCTTATTATATTATTCAAAACATCCATTACAAAATATGTGAACTGCACTCATACATTATGTCTCAGACATACAAAATGCCCTTGTTGTTCACCTATTCACCTATTCACTATCTATCAACATATCCCTCTATCTCTTTGTTTCTCTCTCTCTCTCTCTATTGTCATACTTTTCACACACACTCTATCCCAAAACCCTTACATATTTATACAAATATAATGGGGCTTAGCCCATATCGATGGACCCAAAATTCCTAACAACTTCCAAAAGTGTTCCTTCTTTTGTGTGTGGTAATCCCTGCATGCGAAAGTGCACCAAATATATTTCCTCCTTTTGTGTGCACTAATGTCTCTTTGTTCGCTTGGTTTTCTCATGTACAGTTCCCAAAACTGGTCCCCAATATCCTATCCCAACACCTATTCACACCTATACATGATGCCCCTTTACTATTAGGCCAACCCTATTACATATATATTTACACATTACATGTATGTTTATGTTATAGCTCAAAATTCCACCACTATGCATTTTTTACATTGGCCTACTCATTCACACATTTTCCAACCATTTTTGCTGAGGTTCCTCTTAAAAAACACATTTTTATGTGGTGTACGTGCCCTGCCACATATGCTTCTAGTGTTGCATGCGTGACAACCTGTGTATACGCTAAAAAATTGCAAAAAATAAAAAGTTTTGTGCTTTCAGATGGAGTTTATGAGATATGTCAGGTTGTACAACCATTTTACCTCTTGTATCCCTTATGAAAACAAATTAAATATCTTTTCTCAATATAAAAGTTCCCTAGGGGGTCATTTGGATATATGAAAGAAGAGGCAAGTTAACTCTACCAATTTTTATCGCTTGCATTCCAAGCCTTTTTCATCTCATTCTGAGTTTTCATCCTCATCATTCCCTACCATCCATCCTCTTTATACAATCCATCTGTTTTCCCTATATTGGCATGTTAGTTGTGAGGATAGCACATTGGGAAGGATGCACTTGGAGGCAAAGTAGAGGAACCCAGGCGAAGTTCGTGGAGTGGCGCCAGTAAGATTCAGGTTGTAACTTCCAATCTTGTTATCAATAAAAGATAAACTTATTGTCCCAGATCTTTATGTATTTATGCTTATATTTATGGATGGTTTTCATGAATATCTAACCCTTTAGATGATATTGGTAGTAATGCATATGTTGTCATATTTTGTTCTTTAAATTTGTTTCAGGCCAACATTGGGAGGAGGCCTACAATCTAGGAACGAACAACAACATGATGAGATCTACTGAATATGGAAGGACTTAAGGTACATACTTTGATCCTCTCTCTCTTCCCTTAATTATCATTACGTATTGTTGGAATTGGGTAGAATATAAACATTTCTATCTTTTAAGGTGTCAAGGATTTTCCTAGTCGCTCGAACCATATTAGGGGGGATTCCCCCCCATAGAAGAATTGGTGACTCCACTGGGGAAGCTCTCTAGGGTCTTCTTAGGAGATTCGTTTTGGTTTGGATTCCCATTTTTTTATGTGCTTTATGAGTCTATAAGAGTTTCTGGACACCTTCAAGGTTTTTACCAAATTTCCTGACCTGGGTGGTCCCCCTGAATATTTTTTCTTTTTGAGATTATTCAGTCACATAGTGCCCTGGTACATACCCAACACACGTACACCCACAGTTTGAATTCAATATAGCCTGCAGACATACACATGCTACCCTGTGCAAAACATGCATGTCTATTATTCTGAGGAGTTTTTTTAAGAACTTTTCTTTTTCCCATGAAACTTTTGGTTCCTCGGGAACTCCCGAATCCTAGAAACATTTGTTAACTCTTGTTGGACAAGTTTTTAAGTCTCAGATTTCTTATGAATTTTTAAAGAAATCTCTTTTGTTTAGTTTTCTTTGTCTCTTTATGGCTTTTTATCAAGGTTGAAGGTGTACTTTTAATATTTAGGTTCTCCTTTGGATTTTGGGGAATATCCACTCTCTATAAGTGGGTTAGGACATGAGTCAGTCTTTGGTTTGTTTTCCTTCTCTCTTGTGATGCTTTGAAAAGAAAAAAATACAGTCGTTTTTTATTTTCATTTCCCAAGTGTATAAAAAAAAATAGTTTCTTAACTGCATCTGCATGTTACTTTGAATATTTGTTTGGTTATAATAACTTAGGTTGTGTTTATGAAAGAAAAGATGTTTTGAACTAAAGTTCCTTCTTATCTTCTTCCTTGAAATTTTAAGTAGTTGCATTACATTTGGAACAAAAAAGCATAATAGGATAGGTTATGCATAGGATCTTGATTTGATTTTTGAAAAAGTTTACATTTTAAGAGAAAAGAGCCAAATCTTCATTTGTAGGATGTAGCTTGCTTTCATTTTCATTTAAAGCACAATGTTCTAAAATATCTACACTTCTCCTCTTTTTCATCTCTGAAATAACACCACGAGTTTCATTACCACACCCCTGAGTAATCAAGCCACTAAAATCAATGCTTAATGTTAAAATCAATTAGACTTTTTCATGTATAGGGTACACCGATTAGATTAGGCTTTAGGGCCTTGGATTAGGTGTGGAGAGGAAACTCTTTAAGGCCACTAAAATAAAATTAAGGGTATGAGATAGGGAGTGTTGAAGTCCAATGTCGTAAAATTTAGTCGAGACACCCCTCTAACACAGGGGATAAACACGAGGTCTTGTGAACAAAGGTAGAGGAGATAACCCCTCCAAAGCCAAACCAAACATAGTGGCGATCGTATTTGAGGGTCATTCTTGGGATTTTTTTGACCACATTTGACTATGGATCTTTGTGGACCTCAAATATTTTCGGGATCCTCAGTTGTTTTCCAGACCATTTTCATTTAGTACCCTTAAAATGCTTCAGACATAGCTATCTTTCTCATATGATCATCCTGACTGTCGACTCTACCCACCCGTTGAATGACTATGAGATGGAAACCTAGTTTCCTATTATAAGGACTCAAACAGGTGACTACAAGGGTATACCGCGGTAGCTAAGATAGATGTAGGATAATTCTTTGCAGAGTATACTCGAAGGGTTTTTCCGTGTTCAAGTTACACTTGCATCGGTAAGTTTGTCTAGTGTTCATTGGCGTAACTGTTATTCTTTCCATTCTATTGATTGCTTGATTTATCCTTAGGGACTTTGTAGTGTATTCTCTTTGCTTATCCCTAGATTTACCTTAGAGTGTCGATTGGTCATTTAACAAAGTGGAAGATCAACATCTCCATCATTCGCGTAGGCTCTAAGGCCTTTTTCCGATAACTTTGGAGCCACCCATGCCACTGTTGAGGTGAATATTAGATCAAGAAGGTTCTTTAAAAGCTACGGGGCCACAAGAAATTGTGCCCAACCCTGTTCCTAGAGGAGAGACTCTTGCAACAGAGGAGACTAGCATTTCAAACCTCGAATTTGAAGGCTTTAGGCTTGTAAACCCTCCAATCACAGATCTCTCAGCACCAATTCTTGTTTAGATATTCCCTCCTGAGGTGACTACTCCTGGTCATCATCTCGTTAGAAGAATGGATATGGAAGCACATGATATTCCATCTATTGGGAGTCCTCATACTCCCGTCTTGGCCACAGGTGGAAGGGGTTCCATACCCCCTCCCACTCCTTCCCATACAAGGAATAACAATAGTCATACACCTACCACTTCTGGTAGTGGTAGAGTCTCTTCTATGACTTCAACCATTGTTCATACTTTGATTGTATAGAACACATCTGACACTCCTTTGACATATGGGATGTCGGGTTTTGACACAATATCGACTTTAACCTACTCCATTCTATAGACTATTGGTCCAGGGGCATGGAGTTCTAATGCTCCCTTGCAAGGATCCCTTGGGGGAACTTCTTCTCGGTACAATGTAGTCCTTTACGATGGGGGTCATATTATTGGACAACTAAGAGGGGGGGTGAATCAATTGTTACCATGCTTAAACAATTATACTTATTTTAAACTCTTTACAGAGCATTCGATGAAAATCACAATAATGCAGGAAGGTAGGAAATAGAATATTCAACATCAATCACACACATGAAATATATAGAGATAGATATTTCCTGAGGAAACCCATAAAGGGAAAAACCTCTTCTTCTTGATATGATAAGTAATATTTATTTTCTGTACATTATCATTCTTATGAGCACCAACTCATTGTGAGGCTACCACCTCTGTTTTGCAAGCCGCAACTTGTTGAGAGCACCAACTCTCTAGTTTCTCTAGCACCCACTAGAAGGAAGCACCAACTCCTTGGTTTCTATAGCACCCACTAGAAGGAAGCACCAACTCCCTAAGTTTTCCAGCACCAACTGGATGGAAGCACCAACTTCCAGTCACACAGGCACCGACCTTTATAACAGAGAACAATAGTTCTCCCTTGCACCACCCTGCCACCCTGGTTTTTCTGGCTGCAACCAGATGGAAGCTACAACTCCCTGTGTTCAAGCACCCACTTGAAACTATGAGGAAAACAATCCTCCCTAGAACCTCCCTACCACCCTGAAATATAAATCTTTTATTTCTTGAATTTATCACAATGATACAACATTTATCTATGGTTTACCAGTCTCATCATTGTTTTGCTGCACTACTCTTCTCTTCCTGCATCAATGTCTCTCTCCTCGCATCTACTACACTTTATTTTCTTCTCTCAGATATGCATTTATGTTACTTTATTCTTTTGTGCTTTATGCTCTGTGTCTTCTTTCCATTCTATGCACCATGCCTCTTATGTGTGCTTCAACTCCTACACACAACATGCTTCTACCTGCATGAAAAAAACTCAACAACAACAACCAGCTCTTCTATGTTCTGCGCATATTTATCATGCCAAGTCCTCTACCATATCATACACCTAACTCTTTGTCCCCTCTAGTGATTACTATGATTTTTTTCTTCATCCATGGTCGTTACGTTGAGACTGTTCATCATTAGTGGTCGTTCCTGAGATTATTTTCTTTGGTAGTGCGACCCTTCATCTTCTCTGTCACAATTGAGAATATCCTCTCTGTCATAGTTATATTCTTCAATGATTTTTCCATCTGTCAATCATCTCTATGTTGAGTCTTCATTCCACTGGAATTTACCTCAAGACTCTTCAACTTCTATGGTGATCACCTTGAGATTCTTTGAATTCTCTGGTAGATGCAATCAGTCATTTTTTGATATTACAATCAGTCCATATCTAGCAGTTACTGAGAGAACCTCCTTACACTCATGTCTTTGGCACTTTTTTCCCTTTATGAGAAATCTACACAGTGGGCGCTAACTTTTTTGGCTAAGCCCCTTCCTTTCACATGACCATCGGCGGTGAACATATGCCTAACCAACAGTCGTTTCATGATTTCTCATTTCGGGTGATCGACTACGAGTCACCACGATTTTCCCAACTCGTGAAACTCCAAGGTGGAGACTAGAACTGCTAGCTCCTTCCCTTCTCTTCTACTAATGTGACCAATGGCTGTGACCACAGTGTTATTCAAAAAGGCATTTCGCTATTTTGGCGATCTCCATTGTAAAGCCTAGCAATGTGATAGCTCCTCCCTTAACCTTCATCAATGTGAACACCAGCTATGACCAGGGACCAAGCAAGACGGGTGCTTCATGATTTCTCATATCGCAAACTCCTTCTATGAGTTACCTCGAAACTCCCAACTTGAAAAACTCCTAAATGCTTCATATTAGATCAACGGTTGAGATCTCTCCTTCTGATTGATGACTGTGATCGTTTCATGACTTCGCATATCGCGAGTTTCTACAAATCTAACCTTTGACTTCTCCATCTCACAAGTCATCGAAATACTGATCTCTCACCACGTGTCCTCTGGATCCATCTACCCAAATCATTTCGCGACTTCACATATCGCGAGTTCCTACAGCCCTCACCTTTGACTTCTCCAGCTCGTGAGTTAGCGAAATGATGATCTCTCGCCACATGTTCTCTGGACCCAACGACCCAGATAATTTCGCGACTTCACATTTCGCGGAGTTGGAGGATGTCTCTCAGTCATTATCCTCTTTGCAGTTGTACTGGATCCAACGGTTTCTAGTCCTCCATGCTCCAATCCGACGGGTGAGGCCTAATCTTCTCCTCTGCGTGATCCTCCTGTCTGGACTCTGATATGACGAACATTAGGTATTCGAGATTGGTGATCCAACGACCATTGTTGCTCATCCTCCTGAGCTTTGGCTTCCTCAAATATCTAAGTGTCAAAGGCCATGAACTTTGATCCTTTTGCGTGCCTTGATGTATGGGATCATGTCTACGCGTCTTAGAACGCTATCTCTCCCGAGATTTGGGAAAAGTTACCCTTGGCCCTGGCGCACACTTGCGCTCTGTGTGTAACACTGAACTATCTGCATGCAACTCTACACTATCTCTTCTGAGCTTCTTGAGCTTTGGTTCGCTGTTGTTCTTGCCTGTAAACATGCCATTGCCACTTTTTTTCTTTCCATCAATGACAAGCACACTCTTCCTGTAAATATGCCAACACATATCCCTCCTCCATCCCCCTTGCTCAGAAGTTCTTTTCAGCAACCATATGGGCCTAGTGCCATTTCCAGTTTGTTTAGTGGAGGGAATCAAGGGCCTCAGTGCTTTATGACTCCAGTTGGGTCCATGTAGTTTTATTTATTTGGTGATTTTTGGAATAATGCTTTCTTTCTGTCCACGTTCTCGTTAGGGGGAAACCCCTTTCTCAATTAACCTAACCCCATGCAAGTCTTTGTTCCTTCACAGGGAAAGATGATAGGAGACACCTCCTCTCAAGTTAATGGAAATACATGACAAGGTTCGATACCTCTGTAAGGGATGCCAATTATGGGAAACCCCTCCCACGTTCAGTGGAACCCTGGGCAAGGTTTCCTTCCTATGCCAGGGGGATCAACTGGGGGAAACCTCAACCAAGGGTATTGGAATAACATGCAGGGAGAAATCCATACTCAAGGCATTTCATCAAACTATTCGAATCCGATGACGATTCAGACTAGTGCACAACCTTGTTTTTACCAAAACCTTATACTGGCCAAGGAAACTCTAGTTTTTACTAGAACCTTGGTCAACACATAAAATTTTCCTAGCAACCTGGTGCCAACCAAAATCTAGGTTCTTATTTTCCTTTAAAGTTTCCACAACCCAGGTTACCCTTTCTGGAAACTCTTCTTCTCCCAGATTTGTCAAGGTTGTTAAATGATTTTATTTTTCATGATCCACGTTGGCCTCCTATGCCAACTAAGTTTCCCTCAGATATACCAAAATTTGAAGGCAAGCCCGACGAAGATCTGGGTGATCATGTTACAACCTTTCATTTACAGTGCTTCTCTAACTCGCTAAATGTTGACTCTCTCAGGTTGTGATTGTTTCAATGCACCCTCATATGGCATGCTCCGAAGTGGTATATTGTGCTCAATGGCTCGAAGTACTACGATCTGGAGATGGTTTTCTTGAACCATTTTCAGCTACCAGTGAGATACGATGCTAGCACAGAGTTGTTGGAAAATTTCAAGCAGACTAAGGCCATCCATATCTCCGATCATATATGAGAATAACATCATCATAAGAGCTTGATTAAATTAAAATTCTCTCCTATTTTTTTTCTCAAGTGGTTCCTGAAGTCTTTGGTGCCTCATGTTTTCGAAGACATTGCAATTTCTAGAGTGTTTTCTGAGGAAGAGGCTATAATGAGGGATCAACAAATGGAATTGATTTATTCTCAATCTGGCATGTTGTATGAGATTATTCCCGATGCATCATAGTCAACCTTTGACTTGACCAAATCAAACTTTGGGCCTCATGCTGATGATATAGTAGGATCACCACAGAACAAGCCCACAGATCAGTTGTCCTACCAAATGCAATAGTTCTCGCTACAACATATTGTGGCCATCCAAACTTCTAGTACAAATTCCCCTTCCAACCACACATTGGAAGTACACAGTGTGTAGATGAAAAACCCCAAGGATAACCAGTAGTCTGAGGGGAAAATAAAGGGCAAAGGAAAAAAGAGTAAGGGGGGTGTAACACCCCGGGTTTTGAACCCCCATTTTAAATAATTTATTGTTACACTGCTGAGAGGCCAGAGTGACCAAACAATTATTAAAAGGCCAGTGTTCCCAAGAAATGTAATGTTTTGAACATTATTAATAATAAACACATTGTTGGCTACTAGATGGAAAAGGACTAGAGTTATAGGGGGCTATGATTCCACAAGAGAGGGGGCTTGAGGGGATGAATGCTTATTTCCTATTTTAATTACCCTTTTGTGTAAGGGAGTGGGTCAGTTACATGAGATTCTTGGGGGACACCATGAGGTTCTTGATTCCCCATGAAATACTTAAACCCTCCCCTGGACTGTTGGGGGCGTTAGTTGATTTCTCGATTCACTCATTTTCTCATTCAATCCTTCATACACTTATTCACTCATCCATTGATCACTGGTTCATTCTTTCATTCACTTTCTCACTCGTTCATTCATTCCATCCTTACCTATCACTCATTGATCCATCCTCATCCGCGTCTTGGCTTGGGAATGGGAAAGGAACTGCTGAAGAGTAGCCATGGTATTGTTGGTTGTAGTGGTCGTTGGTGTAATCCAGCCATGACTTGAGGCCTACATGTTTGAGATGCGTTGTCTTGTGACCAACTTTGTTCATAGCTGTGAGTATTGAGAGTTCTAGCATTGATATTCTGGACCAGTTGTGCTGAAGCCCTGGAAGGAGAAGGACTGCCTGAGGGACTGCATGGAAGAGAAGGGTGAAGGTCCAATCTCTTGGGTGGTGCAGGCTGGGTAGAAGAGAGATGGGTACTTGGATCATTGTGAGTGCTGGGAAAGCTTATGAGATATTGAATGTTGACTAGTTTGGGAATCCAAGTAACCCTCTAGAACTGTCCTTGTGGATTCATAGCCTTGGCTCGGGGGTGACACTGCTGTTGAGATTTGGAACAATAGTGTCTACGGTTGGGTGGAATGTCCTTGGTCTACAATGAGTTGGTGTGATCTTTTATAAAGATAAGTTCTCTCTGTTATGGTATTATTTATCAGTATATGAATGTATTCCGTTGTGTATTTATTTATCATATAATTGAATCTTTAGAATATGCATGCTTGCTGGTTATTGTTGTGCATGTCATTAAATCTTTTCTTTTATGTGTCCTTATTCATTTTTAAAGGTATCAGTAAGAGAAAGAAGTCCAAGGGTTGGATTGAAGGTGGTGTACCCCATCCTGTGGGTGGCTAGGGTGTGTTACAGATTGGTATAAAAGATTTTGGTTGAAACACTGGGCCGGTATGGGCCGGGTCTGTTGGTCAGAGTCTCGTGGTTGAGATCGAATTCTGACTGTGAAGTTGAAAATCTTAGGAGGAATGGCATTGCAGAATATATGTAGGAGCTAGAATGTCAGAGATCCTTTGTAAGGAATTTGAAGGATCATGACTGTCCTTTTCGAATTCGGTAGCTTTCACCATAGTGGGATCAAGAGAGATCCAGGATCATTGGATCAGAGGGTAGGTGAACAAGGGTCATCCGATGAAAGTGAAGAAAATATTAAGGCACAACCGTTAGATCTCAATTGAGAGAGATCAATGGCTAGGAGGCATTGCGGGGACCCAAGTTGCACGGGAGTTAATTCCCCAAGGTGGTCACACAATCCAAACCACAGTTTCACCGAGGGGTTATGTGTCAACATTAGAATAATTGCAGGGTGAAAGGAGGGTTAGTCCAAACCGCCAATGCATGTCCCTACAAATTGAAAGGAATTAAGTGATGTCACATGTTAGTGCTCTAACATCGAAACTATGAAGAGATGAAGTAGATCCAGACCATTGATCGAAGTGGACACATGGAAGGATATCCTGCACTCCGACAGATAACCACTTCGAGAGAAAGACAGATGTGAAAATCCCGAACTCCCGAAGGACTGAAGCTAAGAGTTCATCTGGACCATCCATCAACAAGGACACACGGTGCCAGATCTCTAACTTCAAAGACTTAGTACTCCAGAAGGTTTTGGAGAGCGAAGCAATAGGGAAAGAATTACCCGAAGTCCCGAAGTTTGGGGTTAATATAAACCGTCCGATAAGGGAGACAAATGTCGACAGATTGGCTAGTTCGGGAATTCAGAGTTCGGGAGAATCGGAAGTGTGCTAGTGTGGAAAATCTTGAAGCTTGAAGTCCTAAATATTGAAGAGACGAAGTGGTGGGGCACTATTATGTCACCTGGAGGTGATTTGGACCCCATAATTTCGAAGTGATGTGGCTTACAGACGTCACCTGGGATGATGTGGACACATGGGATGTGTTCCATGTGTCAGTAAGTTTTGAACATGTGGAGGATTGAAATGTCATTTATAACATGACACGTGTCACCCAATTGATTGGGCCATGTGTCCTCTTCTATTATTTCTCCACATGGCAACATATTGTGTAGTTCAGAGACTAGGCACTCCAGAGGAAAAATATGTGACGGTTGGCGTTGGGTCGAGAACTCTTGAAGAGACGAAGCGATTCACAACCATTGATCTGTGAGAGACACGCGTTGACAGATTGTCAATTTCGGGTGAAATCACTCTGAGAGAAAGTGAAGGTAGAGAGTTTGAAACTCCTGAAGCCTGAAGAGCTGAAGCGATTCATAGGCATTGATCTGTGGGAGGACACACGTCGAAAGATCATGAACTCCGGGTAAAAGTGCTCCGGCAAGAAGTAAGCGGGGGAAGTTGAGACTTACGAAGGCCAAATTTCATAAATGGATCTCGATCGTTGATCGTGAAATAGGATGAGGATCGTTGATATGGTCCTGGCTGAAGGTTTCGAAGTTTCAAAGCACCAGGAAGGATTTGGCTGCAGTTTCGAGTTGTGGTCACTTGGGGAAGTGGTTTGAAGGGAGTGCCTGTGTAGAATTAAATGTTGTATTGGCTAAAGGATAACATGGAAGTGTTATAAAATGCAGATCGATATATATATATATATATATGTTCTTCATGAATTGAGAAGAAAAGGAGTCTGTAACATGGTTTGGCAAATTTTGTTTATCATATGCTTAATTCTAACAAAAATGGCCGCTTGCGCATTTTGCAGAATTAAAGGGTTTAAACACATCATCTCAGAATGTGTATTGAAGAAGTGGAAGAAGGAGACAGAGCCTCCAACCATGATAAGGAGGCCGAAGGCCAGAATACCAGAGTTGGTAATGTAGAGACAGAATAAAATGGACGCAAGGGAAAAGGAGAGCAGAAAACATTAATCGAAACTGTAAGAATCCTGAAAATAGAAGTGCAGAAGTACAAAGAAGACAATGAGAGATTGATGAGAGATCAAAGTCATCTAAATTCTCGAGTGATGCAGAGCTTAAATCAGTTGCAGAGGAAAATGATGAAGGGATCAAACTCAAAACAAGAGGAATAAGGAAGGTTTCGTGAAAGAAGAGAGAATCATGGAAGAGATGGTTATTCGAGAAGTGTCAGTAGAATTCATAGACACCACTCACCTCCTTACTCAAGAATAAATTTTTATGCATCAAAATATTCCATAAGAATTCCAGAGGTGTCTTCTATTAGGCACCAGAGAAGGAGACATGAAGTGGACAGTTTAAAAGGAAAGTCGAGGAAGATCAAGCCACCATCCTTTGATGGTGAAAGAGAAAGGGAAGATGATGCTGAAGCATCATGGCTTGGACTCAGGAAATATTTTCAGTTGTATAAATATTCATCAAACTTGGAAGCCATGATTTCCACCTACCATTTACATGGGAAAGCTGCAATGTGATGGGATCAACTGAAGCAAGTTGAACATATTAATGAGAATAGGATTACTTGGAAGCAGTTCAAGAAGTACTTCCAGAAGGAGTACCTCTTAGAGAATTTCTATGACAATAAAATGAAAGAGTTCTTTGAACTCAGGCTGGGAAGCATGACTATAGAAGAATATGAGAAGAAATTCTTGGGATTGTTAAAATATTTTGGGTTTATAAATGATGAAAAGGTAAATATATAGAGGTTTTTGAGTGGACTGCCAACCTTTTATAAATAAAATATTAGGTATGATGAGCCCAAGACCTTGACTGAGGCCATAAGGAAGGCTAAATACCTATATGAGCAAGGACATGGAAGAGAATCCCTGTAAAAATCTTGGAAGGATAAGAAGAAGGAGAAGTCTAATCAGAGGAGGAAAGGATTCAAACCTCCTTTCAATAGGAATGAGCCTAACATAAATCATCAAGATCAATATGCTAAGGGTGAATCCAAGAAAGAAGACTCCTTGGGAAAAATGGGAAGACCACCTATCCAATGTTGGGGATGCAAAGAAGATCACCTGTACAAGGATTGCCCACACAGAAAGGACAGAGTGAAGACTGTGCACAACGTCCATGAGTATACAACAGTCAAAGATATGGGAAGAATATATGCAACTTTAGATGATCAACAAGAAGAGTACCAATCCAATGTGATCGAGATGGAAGGTAAGATCATAAATCAACCTATTTCTATTTTAATTGATTCAAGAGAAAGTCATTCTTACATTGATCCTAAAATAGTGGATAGATTACATTTGGAGAAAAGTAAGCTTGGAAAATCAAGTTTGGTTCAGCTAGCCACCAGAACCAAAAGGAGAATCCATGATATGGTCAGAGGTTGTTCCATAAGTCTTAATGGTGTGAATACTAGTGCTGATCTAAATATCATACCATTGGGGTCTTATGATATTCTAATTGGAATGGATTGGTTGGACAACATCATGCTATCCTATATTGTCATAGCAAGACATTTACATGTCTTGATGGAGATGGAAAACAAATAACTGTGAAAGAAGTTCCAAGACCCATCTCTATAAGGGAGATTTCAACCTTACAGCTAAAGACATGTTTTATAAAAGGATGTCAATTGTATGTAGCTCATGTGGAAGATCCATAAAATACAAAGGGGCCAAGCCTTGAAGATTTATCGGTACTACAGGAATTTGAAGATGTATTCCAAGAAATACCAGGGTTTCCACCAAGAAGGGAGATAGATTTCTCAATTTATCTAGTGCCTGGAGCTACCCTGGTGTCAAAAACACCTTACAGAATGAGAACACCAGAGTTAAAATAATTACAAATGAAGTTGGAGGAATTGTTAAAGAAAGGGTACATACATCCAAGTGTTTCACCTTAGGGAGCACCAGTACTCTTTGTTAAAAAGAAGGATGGAACCTTGAGGCTGTGTATTGAATTTTGAGAACAGAATAAGTATACTGTAAAGAAAAAGTATCCTCTACCTAGAATTAATGACCTACTTGATCAGCTAAGAGGAGAAAAGGTATTTTCAAAGATTGACCAGAGGTCAGGATACCATCAGGTAAGAATCAAGGAAGAATACATTCATAAGACATCCTTTAGGACCAGGTATGGGCATTATGAATTTGTAGTGGTTCCATTTGGACTGACCAATGCACCAACTGTTTTTATGTTCTTAATGAATGGCATATTCAAAAATTATTTGGATAAGTTTTTCATAGTTTTCTTGGATGACATACTTATCTATTCTAAGTTTGAAGATGAGCATGAACATCACTTAAGACTGGTATTGCAAGTGATGAGAGAACATCAGTTGTATTCCAAGCTGAGTAAGTGTTATTTTTATTAAAAGTAGATCCATTACTTGGGATACATTATTTTAGAGCAGGGAATAACAGTTGATCCAGAGAATATTGAATCCATTAGAGGATGGATAACACCCAGAAATGTGTTAGAAGTCAGATATTTCATGGGATTAGCTGGTTACTATAGAAGGTTCATAGTAGGGTTCTCTAAGATTTCTCATCCCATCACTTCTTTGAAAAATAAGGGAACTAAATTTGAATGGACACCTAAGTGTGAAGAGAATTTTAATCTGTTGAAGGAATTACTTACTAGTGCACCTGTGTTAAATATTGTTGACCCAAATGAAAGTTTTGTGGTATGTATAGATGTATGTAAGGAAGGACTTGGGGGAGTCCTCATGAAAAATGGACATGTCATTGGTTATGAGTCCAGAAAGCTTAAGGAACATGAGAGGAACTATGCCACAGAGGACTTGGAGCTTGCTTCCATTGTCCACGCCTTGAGGATGTGGAGGCATTACCTCATGGGGAAGAGATTTGAATTAAGGACAGTCCACATTGTCCTGAAGTATCTTTTTGAATAACCAACCTTGAATGCCAGGAAAACAAGATGGATGGAATTTTTAAGTGAATATGATATCGATATCAAGCATATCAAAGGAAAAGAGAATAAAGTTGTTGATGCACTTAGTAAAAGAGTGCATCTCATGCATGCTATTGCTGTCAGTATGCATCAGTCAGAATTGAAGAGAAAAATTTTAGATGGTCTTGTTACAGATCAACATTAACTATAGGTAAAGGAAATCTTACAACAAAGAGATGTACAACAAAAAATAAAGGAGTATGAGATAAAGGAATATGGATTACTCATGCATAAGAATAGAATCTATGTTCCTAGTTCCAGAGAACTAAGGAATTTGGTATTGAAGGAAATGAATGATGTTACTTATCATGATTGGTCGGAATAGCCACAGTTTGGTCAATAGAGCGTCGACGTTTCGGATCCAAATCAGGATCCATCTTCAGGACAATGAGCCTGGGTTTTAATCAGATGTTACTTATGCTAGACATCCTGGTTACCAGAAAACGATTACAACAGTAAGAAGCCAATTCTTTTGGCCGGGAATGAAAAAAGATGTTGCTGATTACATCGCTCGATGTGTGGAATGTCAAAAGGTGAAGGCTGAGCATAGGCACCCAACGAGTTTGCTACAACCATTACCAATCCCAGAGAAGAAATGGGAAGTGATAACCATTGATTTCATAACTAAATTACCCAAGACAACAAGGAAACATGATTCAATCATGGTGGTGGTTGAAAAATTAAGAAAGGATGCTCATTTTGTTCATGTAAAGACAACACATACAATGACTAAAATTGCATAAATTTACACGAGAGAGATTTCTAGGTTGCATGGGATACCTAGGACAATTGTCTCGGACATAGATACAAAGTTTACCTCCAATTTCTGGAGGGGATTGTTTAAAGGATTTGGTACAAATCTAAACTTTAGCTCAACATACCATCCCCAATTAGATGGATAAATAGAGAGGGTCAACCAAATAATTGAAGACATGATGAGAATGTATGTGATGGATATGCCATATAAGTGGGAAGATTACTGGCACTTGGTTGAGTTTGCATATAATAATGGGTATCAAGATTCATTGAGAATGAGCCCATTTGAAGCCTTGTATGGTAGGAAATGAAATACTCCAGTGAGTTGGGACAACCCAACAGATAGAGTGGTACTTGAGCCAGTGTTGCTCAAGGATATGGAAGACCAGATGGTTAAGATCAAGAAGAATTTGAAGGAAGCTCAGGATAGAAAGAAATTTTATGTGGATACAAACAAGAAAAATAGATAATTTAAAGTAGGGGAGCATGTACTTTTGAAAGTGAAGCCCAATAAAAGATCCCTGAAATTGGGTAGTTGTACAAAGCTGGCAGCCAGTTTCTGTGGTCCATTTGAAATATTGGACAAAATAGGGCCAGTTGCATACATGCTTGCATTGCCTGCTTCCATGAATGTGCATAATGTATTTCATGTCTCTTTACTAAATAAATATGTACATGATCCTAACCATGTTATTGATTAGCATCTGATTCAGGTAGAGACAGAGGGAGACTTTGAGGTTCAACCAATGCAGGTATTGGACAAAAAGGTCAAAATGCTCTGGAATTGAGTTATAGAGCTGGTAAAAGTTCAGTGGACCTGATACGGTCTTGAAGATGCTACCTGGGACCATGAAGATGCCATGTGGGCAGAGTACCCACAATGTTTTGAATAAATTTGAGATTTTGATATCTATTTTTTATATGCACCAAGGATAGTGCCAAAATAAGGGGGATGGGATGTAACACCTCGCATTTTGAACCCCCATTTTAAATAATGTATTGTTACAACACTAAGAGGACAGAGTGCCCAAACAATTATTAAAATTCGAATGTGCCCAAGAAATGTAATTTTTTGATCATTATTAATAATAAACACATTGCTGGTTGCTATACGGATAAGGACTAGAGTTATAGGGGGATATGATTCCACAAGAGAGGGGGCTTGAGGGGATGGATGTTTATTTCCTATTTTCATTACCCTTTTGTCTAAGGGAGTGTGTCAATTACATGAGCTTCTTGGGGGAGACCAGGAGGTTCTTGATTCCCCATGAAATACTTAAACTCACCCCTAGACTGTTGGGGGGGTTGGTTGATTGCTTGATTCGCTCATTTGCTCGTTCACTCCTTCATACACTTATTTTTTCACACATTGATCATTGGTTCATGTGTCCATTCACTTTCTCACTCATTCATTCATTCTGTCCTTACCTATCACTCATTGATCCATCCTCATCCGTGTCTTGGCTTGGGAATGGGAAAGAATATTCTGAAGAGTAGCCATGGTATTGTTGGATGTAGTGGTCATTGGTGTAATCAATCCATGACTTGAGGCCTGCATATCTGAGATGCATTGGCCTGTGGCCATCTTTTTTCATAGTTGTGATTCCTGAGAGTTTCAACATTTATATTCTGGACTAGTTGCGCTAGATCCCTAGAAGGAGAAGGACTTTTTAAGGGACTGCGTGGCAGAGAAGGGTGGAGGTCCAATCTCTTGGGTGGTGCAGGCTGAGTAGAAGATAGATGGGTACTTGGATTGATGTGAGTGATGGGAAATCCCGTGAGATATTGAGTGATGACTAGCTTGGGAAGTCAAGTAACCCTCTAGAACTATCCTTGTGGATTCATAGCCTTGGCTCAGGGGTGACATTGTTGTTGAGATTTGGAACAATAATGTCTATGATTGGGTGGAACGTCCTTGGTCTGCAACCAATTGGTGCCATATTTTATAAAGATACATGCTCTCTGTTATGGTATTATTTATCAATATATGAATGTATTCCACTGTGTATTTATTTATCGTTTAATTGAATCTTTAGAATATGAATGCTTATTGGTTATTGTTGTCATGTCATTAAATATTTTCTTTTATGCATCCTTATTAATTTTAAAAGGTATCAGTAAGATAAATAAGTCTAAGGGTGGGGTTTAAGGTGGTGTACCCTGACCTGTGGGTGGTCGGGGTGTGTTACAGGGGGCAATGATAAAAAGGCTTCTAACAATGCCGGTGAGGGAAAAAACGAGAAGAAAAAGGTTAAATGTTTGTGTAAGATTTGTGAGGACGACCACTTGACTCATTAGTGTCCTCGGCTCAAAGAATCCCATAATATTTTGGTACAACAACAGGTTGTTGTGTTAACTAACCCTTTTACTCAAGGGAAGAATATGGCACAAGCTTCCTCATCCACAACCATGCTTGGGGGAAATCAAGGTGCCCCCATGTTGGATTACTGAGAGGGGGGGTGAATTAGTAATAGAGAAATTTAATCATTTTTAACCATATAATACAAGTGTTATATCAATGTAGCATTATCATCCAATAACTACAGAGTAAATAAGTAATGAACAAATGAACAATCATACACATACACAATACACCAGTGTTTTACATGGAAACCCAAATCGGGAGAAAACCACATAATGCTTTTTCTTATATGTCTTGAATAATTACATTAATTGGAAGCACCAACTTCCTTTGTTTTCTAGCTACAACTGGAAGGAGGCTCCAACCCCCTAGTTTCTCAGGATACAACCTGAGGGAAGCTCCAACTCCCCAATTCTCTGGCTACAACCAAAAGGAGGCTACAACCAGAAGGTCGCTACAACCAGATGTCCTTGCCCCGTCCTTCCACCTTGAAGTAGAAGTAGAATGATGGAACCACTGTCAAACTATAAATGTGAGATATACCACTGTAAACATGTACCAATAAATATGAGCCATGCATCAACCATGCATCAACCTATACCTCAACCTGTAATCAACCTGTACCATAAACAAGTGCATCAACCATGCACCAACCTGTACCAAACAACCTGTACCATAAACAAGTGCATCCAACCATGTACCAAGTATGCACCAATTATGTTTCAACTACTCATCAACTATGAATCATCATTATGTACCAACATCATCAACTATACACCTCATGTATGTGCCAACTCATCAACTACTTGTCTTAACCATGTACTCAACATGTACCTCAACCAAAATCCCTCATCAATTTCATTATACAAATCTGATTTGTACCTCTATAATATACCTGGTGTATATGATCACATTCTTGCAAACCTTCCTTAACTTTAACCACAAGAGACTAGCATTTTCATCAAAATTTTCTTTAGTCTCACATGCCTAGTTTTGGATTAGTCAACAAACCTAACTTGAAGTAATCATAACTTTGTACCTGTAATGTATAAATATATAATCATAACTTTGTACCTCAGAATGTATAAATATATGAAACTGATACACAATGTTATTCAATGTGTTTTATGCAATTCCTCCAAGTTTCACTACTTGAACCCTCCTGCTGAGTTATAGCAAAAATGGTACACCTTTCTGAATTCCGCCGGGCTTATTCTAGAGATCTAATCTTTGGTAGAGTGTGCCCCACACGTAATAATTTGTTGAAATGATCTGACTGTTACACATAATACTACAGACTGCTCCCTAACCAACACATTTGGTCGTGACCAATTGGGATCTATTATGAAGAATTTATGACGCTTTTTACTTCCAAAACACCGCTTTTGACTAGTTTCAGGAATAGAAACAAACCCTATTTTCCACTTGAGAACTCCCAAAATAATAACGAACCACAAGATGAATTTTTGTAAATTCACGACATTTGGGTATTTTTTCTCGATGGAATAGAAATTTCATGGTCTTAATTCATTATAGAAAAAAAATTATAGCAAAATGGTGAGATGACTTGTAACATACCTTGTGAAAGGACCATCAAAAGAATTTATCCTTCCTTGCATTTGTCTTGTTTTCTTCACCTTCCCCATAATTTCAGCTTATAATATATTTGTTACCTTACACATATAGATATTCAATATTCTCAAGTGTTATGAAAATGAGAGAGCTCTTTGCCTCTTATTTATACTCCAAGTAGCTTTAAAAACATCTTCTAGGTCACTTTGGCCCACTTTCCTTATTTTAGGGTTAACCCACTTCTAATTTCTCCATTAGATTTTATTATTGAAATAATTTATTTTGTATTCACTTTGAAATTATAATACACTCATCACTCAATTTTATTATTTACCTTTTAAAACTTCTTAAACCACTTTGACTATACGTTGACCTTTCAGCTTCTAGATGACATATGAGGGTTCTCCAATCTCGTAAGGCCATAACTCTCAAAATGTGAGATATTATGACATTCCACATACCACTTAAATGGAATGACATGTACCATCCATATAGAATAGTATTACCTTAAAATATATCAAAAATCATACCGCTATCCATTAAAACAAACTTGGGTCCATTACCCAAACCTCCGAAGTTCCCTCCAACTTCACATGGTCATAACTCTCTAACCGTGAGGAATTATGTGACGCTCTACATACTCACCAAAAATGGCATGACAACCATTATCCATTCAGGATATTTTGATGAATTATTATTCATTATTCAATATTTTAATCCATTTACTTCTTATAAACCATGAAAAAACAATAATGAGTCATATTTACATCAAACAATATTGGATCCATTTCCCAAACCTTTGTGCTACGGGGCTTTCTTCAAGGGTTGACATCAATGACAACCAGTCTTAATCAACACCCCATGCTTAATCCTAATACCGGAGCTACAATTGTATACATGATGGGATCATATTATCATCTTTAGACCAAGGCTCATGATTACAGAATGCTTGAATCTGTTGAGAAGGGAAAATAATCTTCCAATCCATCACCTCCTCTACATATGGAGAATACCATGGGACAAACAATGACTCGCATCCCCAAAGGTGCATTTAAGAAGGATTCTCATAATCCAAATGCAAGGGTTGCCAATAACTATTTTGTAGTTGAAGATATTTTGCAAAACCCTTATACAATGTCTTCTTTGACAGTTCTCCATAGTTTCCCCTCACAGAGAAAATCATTACTGTATGATTTGGGTGTTGCTGATCCAATGAACTTGGTAGCTACAATTTTTTACCCTTCTGATCACAAACCTCATTTTCCTTACCATGCTACCTCATGTAAATCGAGATCAGGGGGCATCCACATTCTCGATGATTGATAACCCACAACAAGGTACAGTCAATTTAGGTGCTAGACTGTTTCCATATTTGATGGGTACTTTTGATTTTCCACCACCTTCGAATGATGTTAAGTTTATTTCAGTTTTCAATGATCATCCTAAGGTTGCGATTTTCCAAGTAGCTTTGTTTCAAAAAACTTATTTTAATGATATGTGGACTTTACCTTCCCCATCAGCTTAAATGGAAGGGGTAGGGAATCCTGGAATGGCTATGCCCCTATCCGTAGCTTAGGTCGCGTACAATATTTTTCAGCAAACCTCGACCAACTCTGATCCAACTCTTCCTCAAGAGCTAGATCTTATTTTAGAGCCTATTTGGGCTTAAGAGTCTCTTACTTTTCACTATCCTTTGGACTTGGTATTTCCCTCTGACGAGGAGATTTTAGAGGCAATTATAGGCCTGTATAGACCTTGGGATGATCTTCATCATAGACCATACTTTTTACTCGAGCTTAGGAGAGTGGAAGCATGGGAGTTTACTTTGAACATGAATGGATATGTCACTCACCCTATCAATCATTTGGAAACGCACATAATATATTCCAAACGAAACATGGAAAATATTGATGAGACAATTCCAATAGATATCTCTAAATCCCTCGATGTTGTTGAAAACGTCTTCATCGGAGATGATTGTTTCCCCAAGGAGATTCAAGTGTACATTGATTTATTTAAATAATTTTCCAACATTTTTTCTTGGTCTTATGAGGAAATTCTAGGAATTGAACCTCGTATTGTCAAACATAAGATTAGAACTTATCCCAATGATAAGATCGTTCAGCATAAGCTTGTCCTGGTCAACCCTCGGAAGAAAGTGACCATTAAAGCTGAGGTAGAGAAATTAATTAAGGTTGGTTTCATCTACCCAGTTCAATTGATGGAATGGGTGTCAAACCCTCTTCTTGTCAATAAAAATCAAGGTACAATTCATGTGTGCATGGATTTTTGTGATCTGAACAAGGCATGCCCGAAAGATGACTTTCACACCCCATTCATTGATCAGATTATCAATAAATGTGTGGGATATGAAGTTTTCTCTTTTATGGATGGTTTCTCAGGGTAAAATCAAATTCAGATCAAGCATGAGGATCAACATAAGATTGATTTCATACCTCCTTGGGGTACTTTTGAATATAAGAAAACTCCTTTTGGCCTAAAAAATGTTGGATCTACTTTCTGGCAAACCATGTCGTTCACATTCCATGACCTCAAACATATATTCGATGCATATCTTGATGATATTACATCACGTTATCACAAGAGATCTGATCATCTCGCTCACCTTCGACTTATTTTTGAGAGGTCTCGCTACTACCAGATTCTCCTAAATCCAAACAAGTGTAGTTTTTGTGTTACATCGGCATGTTTATTGGGTTTTATCATGTCCACCAAAGGGATCATGGTCGATATTCTTAAGGTTGAGGAAATAGTTCGATTCCTCCCCCTCCCTCGCGCATAGTTCCCCAACTTCAGAGTCTTCAGGGGAAAGCTAACTTCTTACGACAATTTATTGCTAACTATGCCGAAATAACTAAAGGGTTTATGCATCTATTGAAGAAATGGGTCCCATTATTTTGGGATGAAGCAACTCAACTCTCTTTTGAGGCATTGAAAAGTGCCCTGACGTCTGCCCCTCATCTCAGCCCTCCTGATTATGGAAAATATTTCTTGTTATATTTGGCTGCAACAGAGTCAACCATCAGTATGGTCTTGGTTTAGGAGGATGATGCACTCCATGAACACGTTATCTACTACCTCAGTCGAGGCTTAGTTAGACTAGAGATCAACTATACCCACGTTGAGAAACTGGCTTTGGCAGCTGTCCATGTTGTCCAAAGGTTTGGTCATTATATTATACCCCGTAAAACCACCATCGTAGCTGTCATTAAGCCTTTTCAATATGTGTTGACATGATGGGTCATGAATGGGAAGATTAGTCGATGGATATTTATTCTTCAAGAATTTTATTTAGATTTTGTTTCAACGAAGTCTAAGAAATATTTGGTCTTTGCAGAGTTAATTTTGGAACTTTCGATTGAGAGTGGAAATAATTTTCCTGAAGAGTAGTTAATCAATGGAGATCTCTTCATTATTTCATCTTCTAACCCTTGGTATGGAGATATACTTGTGTATATTTAGACTCTAAAGCGTCCTTCCTTTGTTTCTCATGATGAGAATCGACATATATTCCATCAAACATGAAATTATCTTATCATCGATGACACTTTGTATCATCGATGAGTTGATTGCGTTCTCCATCGTTGTTTGAATCATGAGGAAGCAAATATTGTGTTAAATGACTGCCAGACTGGAGCATGTGGTGGTCACTTGTCTGGGTTGGAAACAACCCAACAAATTCTTTATGTTGGATACTTCTGGCCCTCGTTAATAAAATATTGTTTAGAGGTGGTTAATAAGTGCCACCCATGTCAGATCTTCTCTCAGAAGATGCAGACACACCCTGCTCCTATGCTTCCTGTTATTGTTGTTGGTCCCTTCACTAAGTGGGGAATTGATTTCACTACATGCCACCCATTTTTTTCTAGGGGGATTCTTTATATCATTGTAGAAACATACTACTTCACCAAGTGGGTTGAAGTCATGCCAACATTTAGTAATGACAACACTTTGTTTTAAACCAAATTGTCACTAGGTTCGGTATACCGAAAGAGATTGTAGGATGATTATTGAGTTAACATAAAATCTAGGGTTTATCCAGAACATTCGTCACCCTATTATCCACAAGCGAGTGGTCAAGTGGAGTTTTTCAACAAGTCTCTTAAAACTATTCTCCAATGAAAAATCAACTCGGCCAAGTCGAATTGGAATTTGATATTAGATTCAACACTTTGGGCATATTGAACTTTCGTCAAGACCACTACAATATTCTCTCCTTTCCAATTTGTTTACGTGATGGAGGCAGTCTTTCCCATAGAGTGTTATATTCATTCTCTCAAGCTGGAAGTGGAACTACTGCCCAACACAACTTTGCCTGAAGAGCTTCTTATCTATCTCGAGAAGCTTGATGAATGACATTGGGATGCATCCTTAGCTAATGAGGCTCACATACGTCACATCAAGTGTCACATAAGAGTCATGAAGACAACCAAAATTATAAGATCAGAAGAGGAAATCAACTATTATCAAAGACAATCATCAACCAAGATGAAACCCCCAAACTCCCTCAAGGTAGGAAAATAAATAACATAGGCTCCAACAGTAGAGGATTAGGCAATAGGATCAAAATTTTAGTAGGGGGCCCTTTTCCTTTCCCTTGTAAAAGAAAAAGTAAAAAGGGGGTTTGTTGTGGCCACAAAAAATGGTGACACACTGGAAGAACTAATTATCTCTGTCAATATAAGTCTAGGGAATATACTTTAGATTCAAGTTTTAGAGATAGGTTCAACAAACTGCAAAAAAAATTCCAATAATCATGGGTACTACAATGATGCCAAAATTCTAAAAGATATAACCCAGTATTTCCAGTTCATGTAATCTAGCACACCCTTTTGAAAGAGACGAATAATGAGAAAAAATATTTTATTGGTTGTACACTTGAAATTAGTTTTGGTTCGAGAATGGGTTTTCACTTTTAAAAAAATCAAACATCTACCTAAGTGTGTTCCTCATCTCTCTGTTCTCAGCACTGCTTCGCTTCCAGCGAGCGTCCATAGCCCCAATGAAGTTTCCTTGGTACTATACAAGCATAGCCCCATTGCCAGTAGGCATCCATATCCCTGACGAGTTTACTTGTACTTCCCACACTATTAATAGTTCTTTCAACTTCCTTTTCTATTTCAGAAAATGTCACCCTTTTAGATTTCAGATATATATATGCATATGCACATAGGGTGTGAAGAAAGTGGGGTGATACGAGAGTTAATTTCATTTGTTGGTTAGACGTTATGCATTTCAGTTTAACCCACAGGTTTCCCAAAAAATTATCACAGTGTTGGTCATTTTATTAATGTGAAGTGGATGGAGCTCAAAGAAAAGAGTGGATAGACACTTTCCTATACTTATGGATTATGATGGTACGCTTAGAAGGCACATGTGTTCCACCACAATTGTCAATCTATACATATAGTTGAGAACTTTATAAATATTCATTCAGATAGAGCATCCCATGCATCTTATGACTTGTAAGAAAAATATTCAGTATGCGACCAAAATTGGACCAAACCCTCATTGAAATTTAAATAGTAATCCTCAAGGAAGATTGGGATTCAAATCAGATCAGGGAAATACCAGTAGTCAAATCAAAATATGGAATCAATATGTACAAGTAGAAAGGAGGGCTGAAATAAAAAATCAAATTCATGAAAAAGAAAATTAAACCAAAATCATCTAAAGCTAAACTGTTAGTCATCAAAAGAGAAAGAACAATGGCTGAAAAATAAGAAGAAAACTCAACAACAAGCAACAAATCTATTGTAGCAACAATGAGAGTGTTTTCAGTGAAAACTCACAAAGTAAGGTAAGGGAAATAACCAGTCAAGAAATGATAACTATTTGATATCAATCCAAAAAGACAAAAACTCCCATAGTTTTTTTATCTAAAATGAAAAACAAACCATATTACAAGAATTGATTATCTAGTGTAAAATATTTGCAACACAATTCTCCAATCCAATTTTCATATGCAATTTATTTCAATAGGGAAAAAAAACAATTTCCTAGGAATCTAACATAATGGTTAGTGTATATGCTCAGTCAAAACAAATTTAAAAAAACAAATTACATGAAACATCCACAAACCCATAAGCTCTCAATATTACATGGAATGCACAATTCCTTTGAAATTGGAAAATAATTAATCTCCAACATAAAATAAATTTCAGATTTCTCACCAAAGCATCATTTTCTCTTTGCTACAAAAGATAATATTTAGTCACATAGATCCCAGTAATTCAATTGGATAGTGCAAAGAGAAAAAAATTATAGTTATTGAGGCTGTCAAAAGAATCATTAAAATGACTCCAAACCTCTACTAGATTAGAAATAAAAATGGGAATATATAAATGACACAAAAGACATTTCTAATCAGCTTTTAAGTTGGTGGAATCTTAATTTATTAATCCAAAAATTTCACAAAGGAATCTGATCATCCAAGTTTAGATTAACAATTCCCTATGTTTCCTTCATTTGAAAATAAAAGGTTTTGAGTTGCTAGTCCCACAAGCCATTTCCCAACCTGCATTACACAAGAGAATGGTGTGATAAGTTCTTAGACAATTGGGGAAGAAATCCTCCTCTTAAATGACTGACTTATTAAAATGAAATTTAAAACTAAAAAGAAAAGTAAAGATAAAAAATTAAAACTAATTCTAAGAAAAGTGTACTAAGCTAACATAAAATTAAACTAAATTGGATGTCATAAAAATATGTGTAAAGGCTCGTGTAGTCATTGAGTATTCATCTTCTATTCATTTAGTTATTTTTCACATCCTTCTTCCTGAGAGATAAGCACTAGGTGCTTTCCCACATTATTCCCTTCAACATGAGACTAAGTTCCATTGATTGGTGTGAGATGTGAATCCTTGGACACAATGTCATGTTCCTAAAATTAGAATTAATCAAATTAAGAAAACAAGACCATAACATCTCAATCCCATCCATCTTTTGAAAGTACCAATCCACCAATAAACATTAGTTATAAAAATATGGTTGAAAACTTATTACCATGGCTAAAAATGAAAACAAATGTTGAAAACTCGAAATTAGAATCTTAGGAGTTTCCTTGACATATTCCATTATTATACTTACAACTCCCAAGCATTTGAATGATTTCAACATTGAGATAAGATGATAATAGTCAGCCATGAAAAAAAATCATATTACCCAAGAATGTAACCAGAATGAGTGGCTTGAAAGTAGCAAACCGAAAGGATAAAAAAGTATTGTTGAAAAACATATCAGGTATGAAAATCCATTGAATTGGTAGTGCTAAGATCAATTATTTGGTCAATCATTGGATTGGAGAATAAAAATATGGGTTCTCAAACATTTTTCAGAAAAAAGATATCAGCAAAATATTTAAATTACCACACCATCCAGAATGTCAAAAACGTGTTTCGAGGTAGCCTAAAAGAATATCTCTTGCTGTTGTATAAGAGAGGAATCTTGGGTGAATAAAACTATAACGTAAAAGGAATACTCGTACTTAAAAGACCCATGTACAGAGCATAGGAAAATGACAGCCAATGCCCAAAAATTAAAACTAAAGTGACAAAAATAAAATAACTCAAAAGAAATGAAAAATCAACAAAACCCATTATGCAAGAAGACATTTATGCAGAAAATTCATGTTGGCTAAAACTGATCAAAGAAAAAGTCAAATGCATGGGAAAGAAAAGATTTGGATAGCTCCAAACCCGAAGAAAAGTAATCATCTAAGGAAATTACACAGATTTGGAGTGGCTTGAATTTTAGATGGGAATAGTTTTAATACTCACAATTTAGACTCAATGTGTATGGGACATCAAAATAAAAACTCAAAAAGGATATCAGCCAAGAAAACGTTTCCCATTAGAATCATATAGATCTGAATTTAAGACAAATCTGAGTGTTCAATTTCATTACAAGAGGGAATGAATAGTGTCTTAATTTAAAATACCCCACTTGCGAGATGCCAAAATGTATTGGAAATGATTTGACATGGTGATCATGTATAAACATTAGTGATCTAACAATTGCCCAATACATAGAAAAATTCAAAAATGAAATGAAGTAAATATTCTCCACATCAAAATTAAATTCAAAATCCATGCAATGGAAAATTTAGTGGGAAATATTTCTATTATTTCCACCTTTGCTGAGAATTCATTTATTGATCAACCAACAGTAAATAAAAGATAATGCAAACAAAAATTTAATTAAAAACTAGAGAGAAAAACCAAACTATGCAAATGAAAGACACTAGCTTATCCTACCCTACTCCTATCCTATTCTACTAAGGATGAAAAATTATCTATGTAAAGCCATAATGCCAATGTATCCATCCACGTAATCCCAAGATTTACAAACATATGTTCAAGACACATGATTAGTGACAGAGCTTGGAATAAGAATCGAATAAAAGTAAGAAAAATTAAAGCATGATAAAATCTATTCACCATATTAAATATGTGAAAATGATAATTCTTGGGAAATTGCTCCAAGTAATATCTCTCCAAGCATGCTTCAATTCTATCGTAAAATCTTGCACTTCTATCATTGAATTGATGGAAGGAGTTTGATGAAAAATATCATACCAAAGAAGAATCACGCATAGAGTTTGTATAAGGTTTTCTTGGTGAGACAATCTCTATTCTAACAAAGTTGTTTATCCCTGAAGACAAACCAAAAGAATGAGGGCCTAACATAACCATCGGTGTAGACCGAAGTGCCTCATTATCTTGGCAAGCCTCCCTAGACTCACACTTCAAGTAAACATTAACTTGAGACAAATTAGTGGAAACAAATGATCTACATAGACTAGCATCCACCATGGTATGAGAGGTAATTTCAAGACAAAGATGAGATCCACTAGTATCAACAATATTAATTCGAGGGATAATTGAACTTGAAGATTCTCTATTGAAAAAAAATGAAGAAGAGAAAGAAGAAGACATACTTTGATACACATTTGCTACATAATTCTCTTCATCCCATGAACAAGGCTGATAAGGCTCGGTTATAATTAGTTCATGGGAAGAGGCATTATCTTCCCTATCTTCCAAATGCACATCATCACCATCAATTAATTCAACAAGGTTTATCCCAATTGAGTCTATTTGAATATGACCATGAGTATCTCCCTGCAAATTTAAATGATTAAAGAGATCATGATACAAGTGGTAATAAGTGGAATAATTAAGAGAGTTAAAAACTTCTCTAGAACTAGAAAAGTTTTCAGAAAGTGACTCCCTGAGTGGTAGTTCTTCCTCCTTGAGCACATCAGTGATTTCTTGTGAATCAGTAGGCTCTGCATTAGGTGTGGTTTTACAATCAGTACGTCCTTCCTCAAGATGGTTTTCCTCTTCCAAGTTAAAAATAGATTGTTGATATAAAAGAGGTATGTCCTTCATGTTTATTTCTCCTCATTGGGTGAAAATATCAACGTGATTTTCTTTCCCCTACAAAATATGAGAATATGAAATGTCTTTTGAAGCGTATTCATGGTTAGAAGAGGGGAGAAAATCACAAGAATAATTAGAACAATAATTTTTGATAAATGATCCACTAGCATTAGGAAAACATTCTTGATCTGCCTTGGTTATAATAGGAGAATTTGTAAAAAAATGACAATTCAAATCAACATAAATTAATTCCATTTTATCCATGGGTGAGGGAATATTTGTTTCATGAATGTCTAGAATTTTTTTATTAACAAAATTATTAGCATTCAATTTTTTCCCCATGGCTTCATATTACATCCCTTGTGATGGAAAAGATGAGATAAGATAATGAGAGCCTGGAATAACCATTAGTGTGATCCGAATTGTCTCATTATCAGCATGGAAATATTCCTCTTGGGCAACTATAGAAAAATATGAACTTTAAATTACAAAACAAGAGGTCTCTTTTTCGTCACAAGGAAGGTAAGGGGGAATGAAGTGGTGAGAGGATACATAGGTTTCTTACGAAAAATAATTTTCTATCTTATATATATATCCCCCATAGTAAAGAACGATCCATACATATGATTTCCATCCAAACCATTAGCATTTTCAACATTTTCATTTAAATATAAATCAACATGTAAAGGAACATCATAACATGATTTAGATTATTTATCCACTGACTCATATGTTTCAATAGAAAGATAAAATAAACATGAAATCAAATCATTATTAGAGGGCCTGTCTTCCAAAGAAAATATATAGTAAATATGGATAAATATGATAACAAAATATTTAAGAGATTCATCCTCATTCTTCTTCAATTCTAATATCTCTGCACACAAATTATCATAACAATACCTCTCAAAAGAATGAAAAAATTCAAGCATAAATTGTTCCCATGTGTGAATAGATGTCACCAATAAAGTCTCACACCAACTCTTGACCCGCCTTGAAAAAGTGAGGGTGAACATCCTGCAAATGACATTTCCATCAGTAATCTTGCGAGAATGACAAAATTTCTAGAAATTAAAAGTATGTCCAGGTGTAGTTGTCTCACCTTCACCATCAAATTTAAGTTGCGACAAGAAATGGAAAATATTTCTAGGAGGTTTGGGAGGTAGAGTACCAGAAAAACACCTCCATAAAGGGATATGGGATGGAGCCATTAACAAATTAACAACAATAATTAACAACAATGACTCCACAAAATCAGCTTGTCACCTGGTCCTCCTTATAGTGTCACTTTTGTTGATGGGACATAATGAACCGTTAAAGTCGATGAGGGAGAATTCCCGATGGTAGGTCCCAATCATACCTACTCTCATTTGGGGTAGCATTTCCCCAATTTTATGGGCCTCCCTGTCGTTGAGAATTAAAAGAATAAAATGGGAAAGACAATGGATTTCCCCCAACGGAGTTATAACTAATTCTAAGACTATTCTAACTAAAATCTAACTAATCTAATCTAACTAATTCTAATCTATCCTAGGAGAAAAACTAGAAGAATGAGTACAATGAAAGATAACACCATTAGAACTAGAAATAGTTCATATATTCCAATGATAAATGATAACAACAATGCTACAGATGTATAAACAAATAGTTGCACAATACATCTGTAACATCATTTATGTACCCATGAAGAAATATGTGACACCATGAGTAAATAGAACATAGTGCAAAAATTATTCATACAACATAATCCTATCTACTGAAGAAAAATATAAATGAATATATAATAGCCTATAATACATCCATCCAAGCCACAAATTTCCGAAATGCCTCATGCTCTTTATTAATTAGAGATAATAGTACCATCTTTTGTTACAAAGGGAAAAGTCTTTATTCTCTGCTATGAGTTCTCTTTTATAAGACAAGAGAAACAATCTTGAGTTCTCTTGCCTCTTCGTTTCATTTTTCCCGCAATTTAATTTTTACATTTCAAAAATCTATATGTGGGACTTACACATGGAATATGAAGAGACTTGTGGGATGTTACATTCTCCCTATGGTAGTTTACAAATGATAATCATTAAAAAACAATCATTGACTCTTCTCATTGGCATTATGTTCAGTTCATCGGAATTTTCTGGGCATTTATGGCTTTGGTCTGCTTAATGAAATCATTGTGGCTTCTTCTCCTCTATCATAGTTTTCTGTTGAGCTATTGTTGGCTCTATTTTGTTGCTTGTAGTTCAAGATATGATGATTTGAAGTCAACATATCTGTTTACATCTGAATTCGGGTTTCACCTGTGTTTTGCATTTTTGGGCCATTTATGCTTTCAATCTTTTTTATTAATTGGGTTGGTTGTCATTGATGTCAACCCTTGAAGCAAGTCCGATAGAAAATTTCAGTATCCCCAGCAGCATGGTTAAGGAATTGAAGTTTGGTTGACGAATAATGTAATGAAGATCAATGAATTTGCAAGTAATACTATTCTATATGGATAGTACATGTCGTGCCAATTTCAGTGATATGTGGTATGTCATGTAGTTCCTTAGGGTTGAGGGATATGTCTTAGTAAATTTGGAGAAACCTCATGAGTTATCTATAAGCCCCTAGAAGGTCAAATAAGTCAATTTATTCTAGAAGCTCCTAAAATAATTTTAGTAGTCAAAGTGGTTGTAACTAGGAGTTAATCATGAGTTAAGTTGTTGCAAAAATAAAATAATTAAAAATAAATTAGTTGCAACTAGAAGTGGTGATTTTACTATTTGTGGATAAAGTGGTTGCAAGTGAAAAAAGTAGTTAAAAGTGGGTTATCCCTAAAATAACGAAGTTGGGTAAAAGAATTAGAAGATAGCCCCTAGAGGAAGATACTTGGAGAGTATAAATAAGAGAGAAAAGGGTCTCTTATTAGCACCTATTGATCATAATGAAATAATATTATTGTGAAAGGTTTATTTCAGGTACTCATTGATACATCTATAGTTTCACAAGTCTGAAGAAGTGAAGGTAGAGTGACGACAAAGTTTCGTGGCAGTAGTGAAGTGTGAAAAGATCGTTCTAAAACCCTAGTTAGGGTCATCCTCGAGAGTATGTCCCGTGAGGCACCCCCGCGGGTTGAGTAGATCCTGTCATGCGAGGCCCTGCTGGACATATCACCTGCATCATGCAATACATTACCATAAGTGAAGCTTGATGTTTGTTTCAAATTGCAGAGGCTGAGAAGAGTCTACAAGAAGTTCAATAGTGATGAGGTAAAATAGATCTATCTACAGGTTCAAAAGGTATGTCATATTCTTATGTGTAGTTGGATATTATTGTCTATATGAGATATGGTTATGGGAGATTGAGTATTTTCCCTAAAGAGGTTGTTGGTTATATGGAACATAGTGTATGATGCAGATCTACATAAATACAGTGATGGTATATCTAATATTTATCATTGATACATCTTGTTGGTTCAAGTGTTGAGGCATATCTTATATTTCTTGGTACATGGTTGAGGGATTTTGGTTGAGATGTGTATCTAAAGTTGTTGTTATAGTTTGAGGCTGCATATCAGTGAGGGTTTGATGTCTATTTGACGTGAGAGTATATTACACATGATTATGATTGTATGCACATGTATGACACATGACTAGAGAGACATAGTTGCACATGGTTTGAGTTATATTGTTGTGATATTGGGTATGAGATCTATGTTATCAGATCTGATATGTTGAGGAGATTATTGGTACAGGTTTTTGGTATATGTTGGTACATGTTATTGGTATAGGTTGACTATAGGTTATTGGCACAGGTTGGTTATAGATTCTTGACCTAGATTGATACAAGTTTACAATGTCATATTTCATAGTGACAGTGTGACAATGGTTTCATTAGTTATTTGGAACTTATATTTCAGAGTGGTTGGATGAGGCAAGGATAGGTGGTTGTAGCCACCTTATGGTTGTAGCCGAAGAACATATGGGGTTGTAGCATCCTTCTGGTTGGAGCCAGAAAATTGGGGAGTTGGAGCTTCCCTCATGTTGTAACTTGAAAATATAGGGAGTTGGATCCTCCTTCCAGTTGCAACTGCAGAACAAAGGAAGTTGGTGCTTCCAATAAATTTACTTCTTAGATACATATAAGAAAAATAATTATGTGGTTTTCTTCTGCATTGGGTTTCCACGTAAAAATACTGGTGTAATGTATATGCGTATGATTTCTCATTGTTCATGGTTTATTTATTCTGAACTTGTTGAATGATATTGGTAAATTGATCATAAATCTAACAAAACTTATATGTTATGGTTAAAAAGGATTAAAAATATCTATTACCGATTCACCCCCCCACTTAGTAATCCAACAATTGGTATCAAAGTGGGTCGTTCAAGAGACAGTTTAACCACTGGAAGGAGATCATGGATTACTCTAAGATTGGGATACCATAGTTTGATGGGGAATATTATGCCTTATGGAGAAGAAGAATGAAGACACACATACATGAACTAGGATTTGATGTTTGGCAATTAGTGGTAGATGGATACAAAGAACCAACCGTTCCTCCAACAAATAAAGATGGAAATAAACTTGAAGAAAATAATTCAAGAGCCACAAGTGCACTCTTGAATGGTTTGTATAAATCAATATACACCAAAGTTATGCACTGTGATTCTGCAAAGTACATCTGGGTCAGGCTGAGGAATGTATATGAAGGAGATGAGAAAATCAAGGAAGCTAAACTTCAAATTTTCCAGAGAAAAATTCGAACAATTGAAGATGAATGAATATGAAAACATAGTTTCCTACTTTATGTGAGTTGATGAAGTAGTAAACAATATCAAAGGATTGGGAGATGAGGTAAATGAAAAATTCATTGTCAAAAAGGTATTGAGATCCCTACCAATGAGATTTGATTCAAATATTTCACCACTAGAAGAGATAGAGGATCTAGCTACACTGACCATGGATGACTTGCATGGGACACTCACTACTTATGAGATGAGAACATAGCAAGACAATCTGATTACAAAGAAAACAACATTCAAATAATCTAAGAAGTCAAAGAAAATGGAAAGAAAAAGGAAAATTTAGATAGTAGCAATAGTGACATCTCAGAAGACGATGATGAAGTAGCCAACTTTGTCAGAAGACTGAAAAAAGGAACCAAAAAATATAGAGGTAAGATTCCATTGATTTCTTTTAATTGTGATGTTATTGGTCATTTTGATAATAAATGTCCCCATAAGAAAAAGAAAAGGAATGAAGAAGATGATTCTAATAGTAAACAAACATACAAAGGCAAAATAACCAAATATAATGTTTTCAAGAAAAGCCTTTGCACCAAAGAAGACAACTTCTCATCAGAAGAAGATGAAGTCAATGATAGTGATATATAAAGGGTCATATTTATGGCAGTAGAAGATTCCGATGAAAAAGGATCCAAAGAAGAATATGAAGAGGAATAAGTTGACTATAGAGAAGAATTGTTGAGTTCAATAGAAGCTATAAAATGATAAAAGAAGAAAAACAAGTCACTTCAGGAATAACTAAAAGAAAAAAGGGGAGTTCAGAATTCAGGCTTTGAAGAACTAGATCAAATGATCACTAAATTAAAAATACAATTAAAGGAAGACAAGATAATTTAAGAAACACTCAGAGACTAGTTATAAGAAAGAGACGAGATCATTGGAAATTTCGAAGTAGAGATTGTCACATTGAGAATATATCTTCAAAAGAAAAAAATGCAGAACAACTCCAAAGTTTTGAAGGATATTATTAGCAGTCAAAGGTCAAACCATGATAAGTATGGAATTGGATACAACTGGACAAAAAAGGGATCAAGATCCAATTTTTTTTATCAAGAAACAAAACCAAGAAGCTACACAGAGATAGTCGGAGGATCTCTTAAGAAGAAACAAGACAAGAAGTTTCACAAGGAAGATCACAGAGACACTCCTCCACCCGAAAGATTCATATTTCAGAATCAGTGGAAATCAGAAACAAGAAGAAGGCCTCAAGAAGAAGAAGGTTTCAGAAGAGGAACACATTTTCAAAGATCCACAACTCCCTTGTATCAAACTATCTTCCTTGGTTTATGTTATTCATGTAAATATTTTTGACATAAGGTTGTAAATTGCAGAGCACATAAAAGGAACAAAGACACTATGAAAGTTATGCATGAAATGGTTATTCAAGAAGGCCTAGTGAAACAAAAAAAAAAATCTACCACAAGTTTGAATCCTTGAGTACCGAGAGGGAATTCTACAGGTGCAACAACTTTGGACACATGGCCAAAGATTGTAGAATGACAGTTCCTCCAAAAGAATCACAACAGAATAAGGAAGATGAAGAAGAGAAGTTAGAATAGAAGAGAAAGAACAATAATATATTCAAGTACCGCTAAAGACACCTAGAAAATACATACAAAAGAATCATCCATAAGATCATATTATTGGGAATAGAGATGCAAGAGTTGAAACTAGAAGAAGAATTTGTTCACCAGAACAATTGCACCTAGCACTCTTATCTACAATTCAGCCAAGTAGTTTTGAAGAAGCCAACAAGTATGAATTCTAGATAAAATCCATGGATGAAGAGTTAGATCAGATAAAGAATAATGGCACTTGGGAACTGTTTCCAATGACAAGATACAAGAATGTGATTGGTACACAGTAGGTCTTCAGAAACAAATTGAACGAAGATGGACAAGTTACCAGAAATAAAGATATATTGATATGAAAAGGATATGCTCAGGTTGAAGTTATAGACTTTGAAGAGTCATTTTCCCCAGTTTCCAGAATGGAAGTAATAAGATTGATCCTTTCTTATGCATGCTCCAAGAATATTAAAGTGTATCATATGGACATGCAATCAACCTTCCTAAATGGGGATCTAGAGGAAGAAGTCTACATTGAGAAACCAGAAGGATTTAACTTGTCAAAGAATGAGAATTATGTTTGTAGGTTGAAGAAGGCCTTGTATGGTCTCAAGCAGGCCCCCAGAGCATGGTATTCCAGACTGGACAGATACTTGTAGCAACAAGGGTTCAAGAAAGGGAATGCAGACAACAACCTCTACATCAAGATAAATCAAGACAATATTTTGTTAATTGAATTTTATGTTGATGATATTATCTTTGCAAGTGATGATAACAAGATGAGCTAGAAATTTGCAAAGGATATGCAGGATGAGTTCAAAATGTCATTACTTGGAGAATTATTCTTCTGTTTGGGTCTTCAGATATGTCAAAGAAAGAAAGGCATTTTTATCTCTCAAACCAAGTATATCAAATAAATTCTAAAGAGGTTCATAATGGAATATTGAAAACTAGTCAAGACTCCTATGCAGACCAGTTGTAAGTTAAGTAAAGATGATGATTCAAAGGCTACATATCATAGGTAGTACAGGTCAATAATTGGAAGCTTACTTTATGTGACAACATCTAGACCATATGTAATGCAGGAAATTGGACAGGTAGCATGATTTCAAGCAACACCAAAGGAATCACATGTTCTTGTAGTAAAGAGGATATTCATATATCTCAAGGGTACATAAGAGTTTGGATTATGGTATCCAAAAGGAAAGGATCTATCATGTATTTCCTACACAGATGCAGATTAGGCAGGTTGGATTGATGACCAAAGAAATACAAGTGGAGCAACGTTCTACTTGGGTGAGCGTTTGGTATTTGGGCTAAGAAAGAAATAGTTATCAGTATTATTGTCTATAGTTGAAGAAGAGTATATTGCAGCAACAACATGTTGTACAAAAGTTCTATGGATGAAACAAACATTGATAGATATATAGGTTGAGTATGATCAACCCATTCTGATTTATTGTGATAACACAAGTGCTATTGGTATCTAAAAGAATCTAATGATGCACTCCAAGATGAAGAACATTCCAATAAAGTTTCATTTTCTACAAGAACAGGTTGCAGAGAAGAACATTTGAGTTGAGTATGCTGGGACCAAAGAACAAATTGTAGACATCTTTACAAAACCACTTCCAAGGGAAGATTTTGAGTATCTTCACCAGAAACTTGGCGTAGTTTCTACCCCAAAATGACTTTTTAATTCTATTCTTATATGTCTTAGATTTACACAAGGAAGCACCATAAAGAGGACAGTTCAGTTTGGAGGAGCAGCCTCAGGGAGACTTCAGTTAGGGGGAGTATCCCCATGAACAGTTCAGTCAGGGGGAGTATCCCCAGGAACAGTTCAGTTAGGGGGAGAAACCTAAACAAGATATTACCTTTTCCATTTATGTCAAAGGGGGAGAGATTAATCAGATGCATGGAGAGAGAGTCAAATTCATGGAGAGAGAGCACAAGGGCATGATTCTAGGGGGAGCAATGGTCACAGGGGGAGCATGAGTGACATGACTTCAGTGTTTCATCAAAGCGTTTCCATGGGAGATTTTTGATTAATTGGGTTGGTTTTGTTTAGTACCCAAGATATGAATACAAAATACACCAGAATAGATCCAAGAAGAATATAGGAAAACTACAGTTTATTATAGAAAACCCTTGAGGTAGGGAAACACCATACAATGCATCATATTATGGAAGGGATCCTCTCTTGTTCACTTGCCTCTTCGAGGGGGAATCCTCCTATTGAGATACAAATCCAAATACAATAATTATCTTCTTGTCCCATTACATTGTTTGAACCCCTTTATATAGTTTTATCAACCACCTAAGAACATTCTAGAGGAGGAACCTTCTAGAAGCAGAACCTTTATTATATCTAAATACCATAGTGGGCCTTATTTAATACTATAGTGGACCTAGTACACCTTACATTAAATGGCCTCTACTATTATAACTATGGGCCCTTTGTCCCCCCCACTACCTCTCCAGCTACCTAACATTCCATCCCCATTATGAAAGTGTTGTCCTCAATGCTTGATTTACAACCATATACTAAGGTCCCATGGATAAGTGTGGACCATAGTGATGAAGTAGACTAGAGAACCAGGGTCCCATGGAGAAATGAAAACAATCATGCTGAAGTAGTCCAACTTCCATTGTAAACCAAGGTCCCATGTCCAAGTTCTCATGTGAACTCCACGCGGAATATATTTGAACTCAAGAACCAACTAAAAATGATGCTCCAAAGATCTACATTGATCATGGGTATCCAAATATGTAGATCCCTCCATATCCAAAAAATCATCGAAAGAACACACTAGTAGTGGAGAATACTGAAAAATAGTGTTCATACAAGACATTGGACTTCTCTCCATAATGTGCTCTACATAAGGTGAAGGAGAGTCATCAAATAGAAGATGGAAGTGGTTGTCATCCCAGAAATGACAACTATCAATATACCAATCATCACAAGAGGCTTCAATATCATACCATGCATATAATTCTTGACTATATTCATCCATGATGTCCTACACCATATATCTCTCTTGCATTCCTAGGGTGATTGATTGCATATTTTGAACACTTGCCTGAATATTTTGAACACTTTCTTGAATATTTTGAACACCTTGTTGAAGACATGTCTCAAGGGATGCAAACTTATGTTGAAGTTCCATGAGAATTATAATATCCATTTAAAACATCAAATATAATGTACCAAAATAAATATATCAAAATTATCTATCCAATGGCACTAATCTGGTAGAAATATGAACACCTTGTGAAAAGTTATGAACTCTACAGTTTCGTCATCATCAAGAAAATCCCCCCAAAATGGCAGATTTTAAATCAATGATATCTTCACTTATGGAGCTCCGATTTGGACGATTTATTTTTTGAAATTGGGTGAAATTGTGAGTGAAACTCAGATATGTAATTTTGTTTTATGCAAATTTGGCCTCCAGCTACTACAGAAATAAAAAAAATTGCACCGTCGTTCGCAGAAAAAACCCTGAAAATTTGCAGATTTTAAAATGTCTATATCTTGACTTCATAGAATTTGTTTCAGATGATTTGTTTTTTAACTTGGGTTTTTTTCTAAGAGGAACTCATATATACAACCTATTTCTACAATTTTTTCACAAAAATATACAAAAACTGTCTGGAATTTCGTGGCCCTCTTTTTCTTCTTTGAAAAAATCTGCGAAAAAAAAAATTAAAAAAAAATCCCATACTTATTTCCAAGGAAAGTTCTCTGATACCACTTTTTAAGTACCCAAGATATGAATATAAAATACACTAGAATATATTCAATAAGAATATATTAAAACCACACTTTATTATAAAAAAACCTTGAGGTAGGGAAACACCATACAATGGATCCTATTATGGAAGGGATCCTCGCCTATTCACTTGCCTCTTCGAGGGTTCATCCTCCTATTGAGCTACCACTCCAAATACAATAATTCTCTTCTTGTCCCATTACATTGTTTGACCCCTTTATATAGTGATACCAACCACCAAAGAAAATTCTAGAGGAGGAACCTTCTAGAAACATAACCTTCTAGGAGAAGAACCTTCTAAGAAATCCTCTTACATTTATTATATATAACTACCATAGTGGGCCTTATTTAATACTATAGTGGACCTAGCCCACCTTAAATTGAATGGCCTCTACTATTATAACTAAGCGCCCTCCATTCCCCCCATACCTCTCTAGATACCTAACAGGTTTTCATTGATGTCAACCCTTGAAGCAAGTCCGACAGAAAATTCTGATAGCCCCAACAGTTCGGTTAAGGAACCCAAGTTTGGTTGAGAAATAATGTACTGAAGGCTAGTTAATTTGCAAGTGAGACTATTCTGGATGGATAGTACATGTCAGGTCATTTCCGACGATATGTGGTACGTCACGTAGTTCCTCACGGTTGAGGATATATGGCTTATTAAAGTTGGATAACTCTCATGAGTTATCCAGAATCCCTTAGAAGGTAAAAGAAGTCAATTTATTCTAGAATCTCCTAGAAGAAGTTTACTAGTCAAAGTGGTTATAACTAGGAGTTAATCATGAGTTAGGTTGTTTCAAAAATAAAATAATTAAAAATAAATTAGTTGCAACTAGAAGTGGGTGAGTTTAATATTTGTGGATAAAATGGTTGCAAGTGGATAAAGTAGTTAAAAATGGGTTATCCCTAAAAGAAGGAAGTTGGATAAAATAATTATAAGATAAACTATAGAGGAAGCTACTTGGAGAGTATAAAAAAGAGAGAAAGGGTCTCTTATTAGCACTTATTGAGCACATTGAATATATATTATTGTGAAAGGTTTATTGCAAGTACTCATTGATACATCTATAGTTGCACTGAAGAAGCAAAGGTAGAGTGAAGAAAAAGCTTTGTGGTTGCAGTGAAGTGTGAAAAGATAGTGATCAACATAAAAGCCTAGTTAGGTTCATCCCCATGGGTCACCTTGTAGACTTCGCGTGAGGCACCCCCATGGGTTGAGTAGAGTCTGTCATGCGAGGCCCCATTGGACATCTCGCCTACGTCACAGAAGGCACTACCAGAAGTGAAGGTTGAGGTGTGTTTCATGTTGCAGAGGCTAAGAAGAGTCTACAGGAAGTTCAATAGTGATCAGGTACAACAGATTTATCAACATGTTCAAAAGGTATGTCATATTCTTATGTGTAGTTGGATATTGTTGTCTACATGAGATATGATTATGGGAGATTGAATATTTTCCCTAGAGTTGTTGTTGGTTGTATGGTACATAATGTATGAGACGGATCTATAGAAATACAGTGTTGGTATGTCTAGTATTTATCATTGATACATCTTGTTGGTTTGAGTGTTGAGGCATATATTGCATTTATTGGTACATGGTTGAGGGATTTTGGTTGAGATGTGTATATGAAGTTGTTGTTACAATTTGAGGCTGCATATCAGTGAGGGTTTGATGTCTGGTTTATGTGAGAGTATATTACACATGATTATGATTTTATGCACATGTATGACACATGACTAGAGAGACATAGTTGCACATGGTTTGAATTATATTCGTGTGATATTAGGTATGATATATTTGTTATCATATTTGATTTGTTGAGGAGAATATTGCTACAGTTTGTTGGTATATGTTATTGCATTTTGAATACATGTTATTGGTAAATTTTGACTATAGGTTATTGGCACAGGTTGGTAACAGGTTGTTGGAACAGATTGGTATAGATTTACAATGGCATATTTTACAATGGCAGTGTGATAATGGTTTCATTGATTATTTGGCACTTATATTCTAGGGATGCTAGACAGGGAAATGATAGGTGGTTGTAACCACCTTCTGTTTGTAGCTGAAGAACATAGGGGGTTGTATCCTCCTTCTGGTTGGAGCCATAGAATTGGAGATTTGGAGCTTCCCTCAGGTTTTAGCCTGAAAATATAGGGGGTTGGAGCCTCCTTCCAAGTGCAGCTGGAGAACAAAGGAAGTTGGTGCTTCCAATGAATTTAATTCTTAAATACATATAAGAAAAAAAAATCATGGTTTTCTCCCACATTGGGTTTCCATGTAAAAATACCAATGTATTTTGTATGTGTATGATTTCTCATTGTTCATGGTTTATTTATTCTGCACTTGTTGAATGATATTTGTAAATTGATCATAAAATTCAAAACACTTATATAGTTTGGTTAAAAAGGATTAAAAATATTTTTTATTGATTCATCCCCCCTAGTAATCCAACACAATATCCCAACAATTCCTATCGCAGTATTTTCTTCACTCTTATAGATTGTCATCAAGCCCTCATGTGCCTAATTTCATTTCTCATAGCTCTAGATATGATTGTTTGAAGACTGCACAGTCCATTTTCCTCCAAAATATGTAGGTGTCCATTTTCTTCATTCCATGATGTCTTCTATCACCTTTCTGGCATGGATACATGTACCATTGTGTTCTTCTATCTGATACCTTTTCAATGAGGTATCACGGGCCTCATTCTGACACTTGTAGCTCTAGATTTGGTCATTTAAAAACTAGTGCTCAACAACCATTGATTATTCCCGTGGGGAAAAATTGTACCATTGATATGAACTTTGGGGGGGGGTTTCAATGTGCACAGAGGGGACAAATCATAGTCATTGATCTGGTGGGTAAACAGATCTAGTCCTTCGATGGAGGATGGCGTCTTCGGAGGAGGAGAGAGATAAAACATCCAAATGCTTGGGAAGAGGAATGATGACGATGATAAGGTCATCATCGATGACGATAAGGTGATCATTGACAATGGAGGTTTGGTAAGGAAGTGAGTTGAGTCTTAGATTGTCGACAATAATATGGAAATCAGAAGAAGAAAGATAATTGTTGATCTATTATAGGTAGGATCATCTCAATCGTAGATTACCTTAGGTTCCATTCAAGTGAAAAGGGGAATATGATGTAAAGGTCGCATTGTATGCCAACGTTGTAGCCAACACGTCCTTGAGGGTACATGTGTCACCATATAAGTGGTTAATGAATGAGAGTGGTCCCATAAGGGGTTTAATGCCATTTTCCTATTCACTTATGACATGGACCATTAGATTTGGACGAGGCTAGATCCTCGCCCTTCATAGGAGAAAGGAGACGTCATCGAAGATGAGGGAGTGTTAGGGTTGATGACAGTTGCTGATATTGCAAGAGCAATATCTTAGCCATTCATTAGAGGAAGGTCATCGAAGTTCTAGAGAGTAGGGAGAGAAGGATCTCCAACGAAAAATATGACACACATCAACACTTAATGGGATAATCCATGGTGTCTGGTGATGATGTGTATGACCACGTCAGTCTGCTTGTCAATCCGAGGATGGGTGTATGTGTCACATGGGTGATGTGTAATTTTGGGTCATGGTTAATTCAAGTTCAAGGTGACATGTTTCATGAAAAATAGAAAGTCACGGGTAGGGCCATGCATGTAGAATGTGAACTTAGATGCCACATGTTAGTGTTGTTAGCTGAGAAAGGGGGGAGGTTTTAACCTTCATTCAACTTTACATCTCCGATAAGATCATGATCTTTGATCCAAACTCCCAAGAGCCATTGGATCAATAGGGATCCTTTATTGTCGAGGATGAAGTGTGAGCACTTGAGAGCCAAGAGTAATGGAGTCTCGATGACGAAAAGGTCATGAGATATTCGTCAGTGATGGAGGGTTGGTGGCATCCAAGTGATAGAGAGGAGGGAATATGATGACGAAAAATGTATAGGGTGACGTTGTCGGTGACAGGGAAGTCCATATGCGAAGTGGATCATGGGGAAGTCCTATGACGATGAGGAAGGTGGTGGGTACCATATTAGTGACATCAATTCCTCATTGGATGGTAGAAGAGAGAGGGAACCACATGGCTACCACATGGGTGTGAGGTGGACAAGGTGAGTTTTGGCTTAAGAGGCTTTGAGAGGCCATAACTTTTGATTTTGAACTCAGATTTAAGTATGGTTATAGCTGTTGGAAATCTATCAACTAGAAGAATCCAAATATGAGGTTTAGTTAGAGAAAATAATATAAGAAAAGAGAGGGAAAAATCATTAAATAAAGAGAAGGTTAAAAGGGGAAGAAGATCAAAGTATTCCCCAACATGCATCTCAAGGCTAGAGCAATCGTGAAGAAAGGATATCATGCTAACTTGTTCCTGCAACCACAAAAATAGATGAAATCATTTATGCGATTAAAATGACATTCACCAACACATGAGAAACATAACATTTCCTTTCATTTAATAAAATTTATGAACAAATACTAAAAGTCAAGCGAATGAGGAGAAGAGGTTTTTCGAAGGTAATAATCTATGATCTGGATTAAATAACTATCATGACAACTTCATGCACCTAATCTCCAACACATCGAAAGTATTGGTAACCTCATGATTCAAGTTAAGAGTTGTACAATATACGTGAGCATAAACATGGATATTTTAGGAACCACATGCTAGCACGAGTATGTAGACTTTGAATAAGTAACTCAGAAAAAATATTAGTAACCCACATAAAACTCATTCAAGACATATGCTAGATCATCGAACCATACATCCACATAAGAGTCATAAAGACAACCAAAATTATAATATTATAAGAAGCAATCAACTACTATCAAAGAAAATCATCAACCAAGATAAAGCCCCCAAAATCCCTCGAGGTAGGCAAAGAAATAACATAGGCTCTAGCAGTAGAAGATTAGGCAATAGGATCAAAATTTTAGTAGGAGACCCTTATTCTTTTTCTTGTAAAAATAAAAATAAAAAAGGGGGTTTGTTGTGGCCACACACAATGATCAAACGATATGATATCAAATCAAGCTCCTTATTCCAATAAATTTGAACCCTTTCTAGTGAAAACAATTTTGAGTTCCTGAAATGCTAAAAAAAAATTCAATAAATTCATGAGTGACATTTCACAAGAATTCACACCCTACAAACTTACTGCCATGGATAAGATCTTGGTAAAATAAGATTTTGAAAATGCAGGACCTTCATTATTAGAAATTGCATTAATAAATATTACCAAGGTATTCACTGTCTCTTTGATTATTAATCCTAATCATTCTCATGATTTTACCATTCACATATGGTGGGATAAGATAATAAACCCACTACCATGATTGAAAAATTAAGCAAAGAAGGAAGTAAAATTATGTACAGATAAAAATAAATAAAGTAAATAAACTATACTGAAATAAAAATAAAAAGCAAACTGTGTCAGCCATTAAGAAAAGAATTAACTTGAAATATAAGAATAGAATCTTAGAGGCATGGGACACATCACAAACATCATCAGAAAAAATATTTTCAATGAAATCAAGGGAAAGAGTTGGACAATATAGGTGAAACATTCGAAATAAATCCCAAAAGACAGAATCCTAGGGTAAAGTTCACAATCCAAAAGGAAAAAAACAAGGTCACGAGAATTAATGATTAGACAACATAAAATCTCATAACTAATTATCCCATATAAATTTTCCCTTCCTTTTGGTGAAACAATTAAATTTTTTTCTGGCACCTAACAACATAGGTTAATGAAAATGCTTAGCAAAACATAATTTCAAATTATTTTTGTGAATCATTCCACAAACACTCAACTCCTCAAAACTCACTACCCTGAATAATTTCCTTGCGAATTTGAAAACACCAAATTTTCAATCTCATAAATTGCATATGATATCTTTCTCCAAAGTATCAATTTATCCTTACCATGAAAGACAATTATTAATTCCAAAGATTCAAATGATTTCAACAATTTAATATAATGAGGAAAGAAGAGACTATTATAGCTATGGAGACATATTAGAATAATCATGATGGCTAAAAGTGACTGCAAATAGAAATTTATTTGAAATATATTTGCATTAAACTATATCAAAGAGCGAATCCAAAACCATACAAAAAAGAGATGATCAAGGTTGGATTTCTAATAAAAAATTGAATTGATAAATAGCATGATTGTTGAATTCCAGAGATTGATAGTATGGAAATATTTTCAAGGTAATCCAAGAATAGAATTCCAAGAGTAAAGCTTCCCTAAGTTGTCCAATATGTTTCCAATCTGTAGGGAAGAATGTATTTTGTTTCTAATTATCATAATCTGCTTATATACAAGAAGAAACTCAAATTAAGAAAGCTTCCAACTTGATAGGAAAACTCCTCCTTAAATGATTGACTCAATTTAAAAAAAATTTATTTACAAGTGGAAATAAAGAAACTAAAACTAAAACTGTTCAATGCAAAGAGGAAACTCAACTAAGTTCTATTATGCTAATTCTACACTAAAACATGTTGGTCAAAAGAAATTAAACAAACTAAAAGGAAATATAGCCATCGGGGAAAACTCCAAACTTGTAATGAAATGATCATTAAAAGACATTAAAAGAGATTGGACTTGTCTTTATCAAATATCGAAATAATTTTAATTCTCAAAATCATTAATGGTGTACAGGACCGAAAAATCAAAACTCAAAGGTAATCTAACTAAGAAATATCTTTCCAATCAAAATTTAGTTAATATAGGGATATAAAATTGGAAATTCGTAAGTGTTCATTTTCATAACAAAAGGAACTACAAAATTTTCTTTATTAAAAAAAAAAAATTCATTTACATTACTTGGAAAGAAAATTTGTCCATCAAAAGAAGGATAATTATGAATGTCATGGTATGGATAGCGACTAGAAAATTAATCCAAGTATACAACTAAATATCTCTGAGAGTGCGACAAATACATGTTTCTCTTTTGTCAAAAATATTTTTTCACAAAAATCCCATCCAAGGGAAAACATCAACATGCCAACATCCCAACTTGTTCATGAAATTCCTTTTCTTTTCAACCAACAAGTATTTTTTTATTAAAATGATAAAAGGAAAAAAAAAAACTAACTAGAGAGCATAAGTAAACATTAGACTACACTAACAAATTAAAAAGAAAATAATCTACAGCGATAATTTATTAGAATAAAGATTAGTCGTGGGGCTTTATTCATTAGGTACATCTCATAAAAAATAAATATGTAGCCTTATCTATAAGAATAAATAATTCTTCTCTTTTATTTACAACTAAATTTATTGAAAACCATAATCAAACCTATTGTTGAACAAACATTTTGAATAACTAAGTTTTGAAGAGCGCATGCAAAAGTAGGAAATTGAGCAGTTTGTGGGGACAAAGCAGAAGTCATAGCATGCAAAAAAGAAAGAAGAACAATAGTTAGGCATGCAAAAGCATCATGCAGGAAAAATGGAAGGAAAAGCAGCATGCAGACGCAAAGGAAGAAAAATTATGCACAAACCATGAGGGTTTTTGGGAATTAGTTTTCACAAGATGTAATATCGTTTTTAGCCCTTATTCTAGGCATAAATATGTAATGGGTTGGGGAATAATAGGTTGTTTAAAAAGAGAGATTAGGTTGATTATGAGTAAGAATCCTTACTTAGGTTTTTGGAGAGATTTGGTAGAGAGTAAGGCGTGCACTATGTAGCGGATATGATAGATTGAGGATATACTATGTTGTATCTATTGTAACCACAATGTGCATGCCTAAGGTGATTAATTCATGAGGATTAATATAGAAGCCTGTCATTGTGGACCTAGCCCAAGGATTGGGTGAACCACATTAAATCATGTGTTTGAATGTGTCTTTTAATGTGGTTGTTAATGGATGATTTTTTTATGCATGATTAGTATATATATGTTTATTATATGATTAATGTGAAATAATAATGAATAATATAATGGGTTTCTCATGTTGTAATATATGTTATAAGGGTTACACAAAATAGAGTTTATTAACTAATCAAAGGACATGGATAAATATGTTGCGCACATGGTGGATAAATAGTAATAGATATGATGATAGCCTCACATCCCCTTGTCCCTGCAGAAACTTGGTTCCTGCAACCTGAGTACATACCTCAGGTGAGAATTCACTTGCATGTAGGTGATGCCGAAAGGGTTGGTGTCTAAAGGGTTTTTTTGGTTGATTAAACTGAACCTAGGGTCTTATAACCATGCACCAACAAATGGTTCTGTTGTCGGGACCTGAAATCTGTAATTGAGGGAATGTTTTGGAGGTCGACCAAGAAAGATATCATTGATTGGTTGGAAAGGAAGGAGTGATAATTTATGGAGGAGACAGTAGAAACCCTTGGATGAGAGACGAACAATGGTTTCAAAGGTATGTGTTCACAGAGTTGCATGAGATTTTCTTTGGAGATTTTCTGATTATTTTGACTGAATGGTTAGAAAGATTAGTGGAGAATACCAAAAGATATTGTACTACAACACCGAGGGATTGAACTCCTAAGTTGGTAATACAACTGAATTTTGTAAGCAATACTACTTTTTGCGCAGTCGATTTCTAGTTGAATATCATACTGGGGGTTATATTACAAAATTTACAGTAGAGTGTACCCAGTCATCTAGTGTCTCAAAGAGGTATTTATTTAAGTGTCCGCACAGAAGATTTATGAAAGCATTGGATACATGGATAAAGATGTTGTGCAAAAAATGTGTGATGAAGACGAAATCTAACTTCTAAGGGGATTCACGCACATAGGGGAAATGAGGCTGACCAGGGGATGTATGAAGGTAGGAAATCATGAAGAAATAAATGACTAAGGAAGGGATAGATTGAGGATGCAAAGAAAAAAGGAAGGTACACCAGATGAAGAAGACAATTTTGGGGTATTGCGCAGTGGAAGAAGGTACAAGAGATTAAAGACCAGGGTTGAGGAAGGAGAGCCAGACAATGAGTATGAGAAGAGAGAACCTTATGCAATATTCTAGATCATAGAAATATCGCACAAAAAGGAGAGGAAGAGGATTATCAGTTTAGTCCCATAATAAAAGAGTCATTAATTCCTATTTAGGCTAGATCATGTGTTGATTCCACAACCTTGTGTGCATCACCTAGATTCAAGATAACATTTGATGATTTTTCAAAAGCACTTATAGTTGGCAAAGGGAGATAGAACAATATTAGCCAGATCAGTAGAAGGAATACGTCAATTCAGAGTCAGTTAGCATCTCCAGGGGGAGGTACTACACAAAACAACATGGCGAGGTTAGAAAATACATTGAGAATTCCTGAGTTCCAAGGAGTTGGGTTGGAGGACCCATGACAACATCTATTTGTATGTGGGATGATTTGGGTGGCGAAGAATGTCCAGGATGAGGCTACAAAAATTGTGCAGTTGGAAACAATGTTTAGAGGTCGTGCATTAGTATGGTACATGAAGTTGCAAGGTACTATACCTACAGGCTAAGCAAGGACACTAGAAAAATTTTGACAAGAATTATTGAAAGAGTTCAAGAAGTCAAAGTCTTAGTCACAATACATCACAAAATTGAAGGAAATAAAACAAGTGCAGACCAATTCAATTTCGGACTATGATCAAATATTTAAGGATTTGATGGGTAGGTTGACATTTCAAATTCCTTATAAACAACATAGAGAATGGTTTATTTCGGGACTATTGACACACATTCGCTACTCGTTCATACAAGAGAAGGTTGTGTCATAGCCTCAAGATTTGGATATTGTTATGAAATTGGAATCATCTCCTGTAGGAAATGGTGGGGGGATGGCTCAAGTCTAAACACAGTTAGTTTCCTTGACAATTCAATTGGAAAAACTCACGAAAAGAATGGAGAAGAGAGAAAAAGTCTTGTGTACCAAGTGTAGGACTGAAGGCCACCATAAGGATGAATGCCTATCTTTTGTGTAGTATTTGGAAATTGGAGAACCAAACCCATTACCAGGAGGGGGTACTGTTAAATATGTAAGACATGGGGACATCATCCACCTAATTGTCCATTTCTACAGAAATACCAAAGTATGAATTAGAACTTATTTTTTTAATTTTGCAAGTCAGTAGGGAATGAAGAGAAGGATTGTTGTGCATTTGATTTTATGAGAGAGAACACTTCATACATGTATAAAATTCAGGAGGAAATTGTTTCCACAGAAGGAGGTGATCCACTGTATAATAATCAGAGAAGATTTAATTCAGGAATTCGAGGAGGGTTTGGTAGAGTTCGAGGTAGAGGAAGTTTTGGAAGAGGAGGTAAAGGCTCAATAATATTATACAATTGTAATAAACCAGGATACTTAGCACGTTATTTCCCGAATCATTGTACAACATGCACGTATTGTAGAGAACTAGATCATGTGACAGAAGACTACCCTCAATTACTTGTGAAGTGGTAGGAAAGAGGGAATCAGAACCAGAACCTGAATCATAACATATATAAGATATCAATAGAGATAAGTGATGAAGGACCCAAAATAACAATTGTCACATGCGGAGGAGATAAGATAGGAGCTAACGCAACAAATGGAGGGAGGCAGAGTGAGCAAAGGGTAAGGAAATCAGGAGGACCTATCCTGACATTTGACCCACATTAAGAAAAAGAGACATATTAACATACAAGGAAGGAAATAATAGGACCATATTGGATAACATCAGTATCATCTGCAACCCTCGTGGTTGACATGCCTTTGATCTATATTATCGCACTACCCCATAAAGGCCCCTTGAAAAGGAAAATTCCTTTGAAAGAATTTATGAGAAGTTGTTTAACATTAATGAAAGCTCAAACTCTATTCAATGAATTTTATGGAATGATTGATCATTGCATGCAATAAAGGGAACTTCCTACCATGAAGAGTGTAGTGAATTAGGTACTGCACAAAAATAGGACGAGAGGTGAGTTCAAATTAAGTGTGCAAATTGGGGATTATGACATGGAATAGGTCATTTTAGACTTGGGTTCTGATGTAAATGTTTTGTCAAAGAAAACATGGGAAATGATGGGGAATAAAAATTCAATTTGGTCTCTCATCGAGTTAATATTGGAGAACCAACAAAAAAAAATACCAATTGGTCGGTTGTTAAAGGTACCTATGAATATAGAAAGTGTGCACATTGTAGTAAATTTCAAAGTCATTGAGATTATGGATAATAGTCATCCATACCCAACACTAATGGGGATTGAATGGGCCTTTGAAAATTAGTAAATTATTAATCTAAAGAAAATGGAAATGATATTTGAAGTAGAGGACATGAAGGTTACCACACCATTGGATCTGACAGAAGGAAATAGGTATGTCGAACCAACAAAAGGGAACAAAATCGATAACCTATATAATATGACTGTGTGAATGGATGACTACGTTAATCTGGATGCATATGGAACCCTAAGTTAGAGAAGCATTAACTCATGTGCATAAATTTTAGGGGAAGGTCTGAAACATTGGAAGCAAAGGATGCATGAAGTATCAACTAGACGATGTGCTCGCATTACTTCATCATTTTACTGGATTGGAACACAATTTTGTGATCCACCCAAGTATGATGGGTTGATTGATATAAGTTATTTTGTAAATTATCTTAAGTTGAAGATACCTAAACAATAAATATTGTTGGCATTAGATGTTGTCTTGACTTCCACTCCAACCAGATGGTGGGATTCACATAAAGAAGGAACAGAAGATTGGTCGTAGCGTAAAAGATTAATGAAAGTTAGATTTGGTACCAAAGTTGAGTATACTGTGCAAAAATATATGGGAGTAAGTGACCCAAAAAATCATATTTCATAGTGTAGAAAGATATGGAGTTTGATACCGAAGAAGGAATGGATTCATAAGTCATACATACATTGGATACGATCCCCAAGAACTGGTACTTTGAACTAGAAATGCATAGATAAACTGCAGATTGGGACGAGCTAATTAAAATGTTTAAGGTAAAATTTACTTTTGAAGATGAATCCCTGTTGGTAGACGTAGTTTTGTAGGCCATTAGAACCAGGGTTTTTTCAAAAGAAGAGTCAATGGATGTAGTACATGTGTGTAGTGTGCATATAAATTCTATGACAGTTCACAAACTAATGGAATGTTATAATGTGGCTCAAGAAGATCAAGACGAGGGGGATCCAAGAAATATATAAATACCTGAAATTGAGGGAAAAAGTACAATGGAAGGTCTAGAGATAGAATTTGTTGCGTATGCACAACCACTGAGTATGTGTAATGTAAATATTGGGACAAAAGAAAATCCAAATTTTGCAAATATGAGACTAGTGGAATGATGAAACTATGGAAAAAATTACAAAATTACTCCATGAGTATCAAGATCTATTCCCAACCATGTTTGAAGAAATGAAAGGGATAGTTGGTGAGCTAGGGGAAATGAATACCCCTTTGAAACCATATGTTAAGAAGTAATACAAAGACCCTATAGACTGATGCTGAAGTATAAAGTGTTATCACTGAAATTTCATCTGCAAATGGTCACAGGAATCCAACATCTCCAAACACCTATTAGTTCATTCATGGCCCAAAAAAATTCATTTCCAAAGGGCACAAAATATACAACTAGTTATAAAATCAACATGCACTCAACAAATAAAGGATGTGCATGCATGTGCGCTAGTCAAAAAAGCAGGAAAAACACACATGCACCCGATGCACGGCTGTGTACGCAAAAATCCACGCACACCTGAGAATGGTGCATTTATGATTCTGGTCGGCCTCCCACCCACTTCTGTTTCACCTACCAAGTGGATTTGACCCTCAAATCTGAACTGAATCTAAGTGGGGGGTTGGTCAAAGACCTAAAGGGCCCCTTGTTCACACTAAAGACCGGTTGGATAATGCCTCAATTTACTATAAAAAGAGGCCTTGGGTGCACTATATTTCTAAGGATCTATTCGTATTGTTATGATGCCTCTATTCTCCTACAAGGAACCTCTTTCCTTCTTGGAGAATACTATCATCATTTCATTGAGCCATTCTCCTCACCTCTTGAGGGAATGAGATTTGGATTTCTTCACCATTTCATTTTAGTTTTCTATTTGTAAGAAGATATCTCACATAGGGGATTCAAGAGCCCTCCCTTGGAGGAAGAGGGGACCCATAAGTCTCCCTTTCTCTTTGGTTTTTTCCCACTAATAAAATCTATCCATTGGTGGCATGAATATTGGTCAATTGTTTGGTTCATTTTGGTTCTAATTTCCTTATGCACTTTAGTTTTGTCTCTTTAGTTGTTATTAACTAGTTGTTTATTTATTTATTTTTCTTGATGTGTGTAACTCTTGCACTAACTTATGTCTTATTCAGCTGACCCAACTAGAATTGTAGGTGTCCCTCTTTTGCTCATCCAAGTGGTGAAAAGGATAAAACAGATTGACGACCATATTGGGGATAAGGTATCAATTTCCTCCCTATTTGGGATATTTGAGAACTTATTTTTTTATCTATCTACCTTGCAGGGATCATACCCGGCCCAGTCCTACCTGCAAAAAGCTAAATTCAGAGCTAGAATAAGAGAATTTCATTCAAAATTTTCTTCTCGACTGCATATCAGAACGTGTGCGGGTTTTTCAGCCCACAGGCGCATCTTTCGAGCACGTGTGCCAACAACATTGTGTTTCTCAGTGCATTTTGCACACATGTGCCAACAGGTCATTATTTCTTTGTGCATTGGCTCCACATGTGCCTTTGTCTTCTCTGTGACCCACGCATCTGTCTAGAAATCCAACATTGTAAGGGTTTTTTTTTGTGATATTTTGAAGGCCCTTAGCCTTATGAATATTGATTCTATGCAAATTTTAATATGCACCACATTTAGATTCCCTCTCCACATGAAGGGTTAGTCAAAACATAGGAACTTAGGGGGTTAAAAACCATATTTTTTCCTCTTTTTTCTTTGATTTTCCACATGGATGGCTTGTTTTGATTGTAAAAATTAAGTTGGAATCATTCACTATCACATATATAAACACTTGCATTGGGACTATAAATCAAACTTCAATCATCGAGTATGCTCTTCTCTCGCACCTCTTCTCTCGCACCTTAGAGTGATCTTGAGAATTAGAAAAATGATTGAGAGAAGATTTCATCTCCCTTAAAAACAAAATCTTTAGGAGAGGACAAAGCCCCCCTTGGGCCTCCTCTTAGTTTCTTTTCAAATCATCTTAAATTTCTAAGGGCCCAAACATGCCCACATGTTGCAAATATAGGATATTTTGAAGCTACTTTCTTAGTTTACATCATTAGGGGAGTTTAAAGATTATTGTAACAGGCCCATACATGCCCACATGCTTTCAATATAGGATAGTCTTTTGAAGATTTCTTAGATTAAATCACATTATGGAGTTTAAAGGATTGGTAAGGACCCACATGTCCACATGCTAGTTCTTTAGGGACTTTAAAATTCTGCAAGGTTGTACCAAGGACATCTAGTAAGATAGGTAATCAAGACTTGTAAGGACCACACGAAGTCCACATGTTGCAAGGTGACACCTAACTTATTAAAAATTTGGCACATTTTATTACTTGCTCACACACAAAGTCACTACTCACTCATAATTTCATCTCGAATTATGGAGGTTGAAGTAGGTTTCCTCCAAAGAGATATTGAAACGTCCCACTATTTATTGAAGGAATTATCCACTCCCACTTAATTCAAACGAGATTGGTTCACACCTCCAATCTCTCAAACAACCATATATAATTTTTTTCTAAAAACTCACTAAGTTTTCCTCCACAGGAGGTGCCAAAAGAAATTTTTAGTCTAGGTAGGATATCGAGGATAGGCATCCAAATAACTCCCCATTATTTGGTTCTCACATATTCAAACAATAGAAGTTGATAAATAGGGAACTTTAAATTCTCCAAGTCAAGTATTCCTAACACCATAAGGCTGGGAGATACCCGTGAAGGGTCAAAGGATGAGGTTCGATTGTTATGTGCGTTCCCCCTTGAGGCACCCACCTCTTGGACGTGATCCATCTTGTGACCCATTTCTGAGGCCAGAAATATAAATGTCGCACTTTGAGTGAGGTACCTAGTGGCCAAATTTTAAGACATCTACCCAAGTGGCAATTGTGGGCTGCAATTGCACTTTGATCAGATTTTGTGTGGCTATTGGGAAATATCACCAGCTCTTTCAAGATATTCACCCTCTACCCCTCATTATAACTGATTGTTTCATCCTTCACTAGTTCCTCTTCTAGTGACTTTAGACCCCACTATTGAGTGCTATTGGAAGGTCCAGTGCTATTTTAGAGGAAGGATATTACGTCTTTTTAGGACATGAGAATTTGTTTTCTTTGTTCTCCCATGTAGACAAAACCCACCTACCCACATGTATGCTTATTTTCAATAGATTTATGTATGAGGCTCTTGTGATTACATACGATTGTCAGATATGTTGTGAAGATCCAAGTTATAAAAAGTCTCTTGTTTATTTATTTCTCTCATCATCATCTACACACATTCACTTTACTAGTCGGACATCATATGGGACCCACATAATCCCCGTCGTTCTAGATGCTTGCAGAACCTCCCTCCTCTTCTAGGAGGAGTTCCTAGTCTCGAAATCTCATCGGCCCAACCCGCTCACACCCTTGTGAGTGCTACTATATTGGGATCATCTTTTCTTGGTTCCACTTTACTTGGGTCCACTTCCCAAGGCCAACCGTCCACTATCTCTCCTTTACAAGGAGGCGGGGGGAAGTACAACTCCACCTAACCCCCCTCACAGGTCAGGTACACAAACCAGTCACACCATGGTTGGAACTAATCCTCCACCTCCACTCTAGATGTCGTATTTGGCCTCCCTCAACATACCAGATCTGAACAAGATCACAAATGATCATATATTGCACGACCCCACATGGCTTGCAATGCCTACCAAACTACCTTTGGAAATTCACAAGTTTGAAGGAAAGGTGGGAGAAGATCCTACCAACCATGTCATGACCTTCCACCTATGGTGATCTTAAAACAACATCACTGGAAAAAACATTTTTGACCTTATTTCAACTACCAATTCACCATAACAATGATCTAGAACTTCTCTCTGATTTTAAACAGACCTCAACCACATATATCGTCGACCACATTCACGAATGGCGTCGTTGACGTGGTTTATGCAAAGAAAAAACCACCAAACAACAATGCCTCGATTGGTTTCTCAGATCATTTGTCCCTCTCCTTGCGAAAGATGTGGCCTCTACCTTTCCCCAAAGTGAAGAGGAAGCCATCAACAAGGCTCAATAGTATGAACTCATTTATTCATAGTAAGGATACTTATATACAGTACTACCTGACACCCCGAGGCCTGTAACATTTGGCCAGGACAAACCTCGGATGTCTCACTCAATAGATGGATTGATTGGTACCACAACAGACCACAATCTGTACATCAAACCACCACCTATGTACGGTACACCCCAAAATCCACCGGTTTATGGAGGACCCCCTTATTACCCTCCTCCCCCTTATCAATAACCATACCCTAATGTTCCCCTCCCACCCATGAGTGGACCCACGTTGGAACCCATGATGTTCCCTACAGTTCAACCAAGTTCTGGTACCCCCTCTACCTCAACTTACATCCTGAGAACTAGTGAAAGAACTATGCCTTCCTATGTACCCTACAGATCATTGCCAAAATATAATTCATATTTTCCATTTCCTAGTCCTCCACATCCCATTTCTCCTCCACAAGGACAACCACACATTCGGTTTAACTTTGTTCATCCCTCTCCCATTCAACAATTTCAAAATTTTGAATAAATGAATACAACAAATTCGGCCCATCAATCGAATAATGCCAAAAATAAAGGGAACAAATGAAACAATGATAACCCAAGACTAGGGAGAAATAACCCCCAACATAACCAACCAAATGGGGGCAACCAAAATCAGGGGAACTAGAACCCCAAGGGGGAAATAACAACAAACATCAAGGGAGGAGCAACAACAACCTCTCGAAAAAATTTCCTTGTGCCCTTTGAGGTGAGCATGGTCATTATACTCACCATTTGCTCCAAATCCCCAACTTCAAACTGATGAAAGATTCCATGAATGCGCCACGTCCTCTAGCGTCGCCTGCCCCTCAGTAGGCCCCACAATAGTATTTGCAACAACCACCCCCGATGGTGTTGCAAAACCCTATTCCACATCAAGGTGTGATGAATAATCAGCCAGAAGTACACCCGGCCCCACCACAGATGGGACAATATCAAAACCCTGGGAATCTAGCAGATCACACTATCCTCCTCACTAGTGAAGAAGAAATTCTCCTACAAATGCGCAGTCGTCAATACAACGCACCCCCTGAATCTACTCCCACCACTTCGGAAGAAGTTCTAGTTATAGTCAGGCAACCTTTGATGATCCCATTCCCTAGCACTGAATCACCCCTTCATATTCCTCGCATCCCATTATGACGGAATGTCAACAACCCTCAAGCTAAGGCAACACACAATTACAGTCTGGTCGATGACTTGGTGCAATCTCCCGAAGCCATGTCAGTATTGGAAGTCCTCCAAAGCTATTCCACTCAATGAAAATTATTGATTTCCACCTTGGGGGAAGTTGACCCTAGTGATACTAGAGTCGTCACTTTTTATCTAGATTGTGGGGAACCCTGTCTCCCTGCTTTGGTAGCTTTCTAGATACCAGTCAAAATTCAGAACATCACAGTTCATTGATGCATCATTGATGAAGGTGCATCCACATGCATCATGTCCAAAACCGTATGGCAGAAACTTGGCTCCCTCAAGCTAATACCATCCGCCATCACTTTGAGAGCTTATGATGGACAACCATCCTCTTCTGAAGGGATCTTTCAAAATGTCCCCATTGAGCTCAGGGGAAAAACCATTCTTATTGACATTGAGGTTATCGACGCCCGACTCGATTACAACATCTTGTTTGGATGTAGTTACATGTATGCTATGAAGGCTATGGCCTCTTCTTTATTTCAAATGATGGTGTTCCCCCATAATGGGAATATCATCACCATCGACCAAGTCTCACATTACGAGCCCAACCCTTCATCCAACATCTATAACATCTTACCTCTTGTCCAAACTAATTCCAACACCTACCCACTCATCGAGATGGGCCCTGGGCCCCATAATTTTCAAGAACCCATCCTTGCTAGGGACATACCATGGAGTACCACCACTCATACATCCCTCAGCACAAGTGTGTGTCATATATTCCGATGGCACGAAAACTGGAGATACCATTCCTCCCACCAAGGCTTCTTCAGTCCTTGACATCCTACCAGTCGCAGAAACCCTACCTCAGGAACCCCCTGAGAACCCTTCGACACCACTTGTTCCTAGTTTCACTCTCCCTCGGGTTCACATCCCGTTTTGGGAGACAATCCCCCAAGCCATTACGCAAATCCCCTTCTTCTACCCCCCACTGGGCATACAATCTTTCTAGGTAGCCGCAATGCTTACCCTTCCTAAAATGGTACTTGTTATTCCAGTTTACAACCACGTGAGATGGTTCCTCAACCATCCCTCCCTCCCCAAACTGAGGGAATCTCGATGCATATTCCAATACTAACTCCAAACGTACCACCTTCACCCCCACCTGCCAACCACCACCATAGTTGGGGGCAGACGGAAGAAGAAATAGCCCACCACTCCACTTCCTCCCCAAGTTCAACCTCCTTACACACTATGCGAGAAAGAAATACACCCCACCAATAGATGTCCCTCTCTCCCCGATCTATGCAATTTAATCCAACTCCCTCGAGCAACCACACTGCTCATTGCTTCATCAAGCACACCTAGTACTACCACCACATCCCCTACTATAGGCACTAAAGGGTGGCGAACCAAATTCGCATGTGCTATTTGTTCAGAGTATGTCCATTACACCCACCATTGCCTTGCGCTACCTCAATTTCGATAGACACTAATGGCAGTACGTCCATCCGTGTTATCAAGCACTTGAGTCACTAACATCCATTATGTCACAACATCAGTCAACGAATTAATGAGATTCCCTTGCTCTCTTTGTGAATCACTTGATCATTTCACATACTAGTGTCCTACGATCATTGAATATAGACATCGCCAAATGCCCTTATTCAAATTCCTCCAAACCCCTCACTTTCTATGATACAAGTGATTTCCCCCTACTCCCTCTCCAGATATTGTTCATATTCTCTCTCCTGAGCATGAGGCACTTCCCACTACTCCATGGTTCATGGATAGCCTCTATGAGGATTTTCCCCCAAATCCCCCCAATTCCCTGGTTCATTTCCCTCAGGATATCTTACGACCGACCACAATGTTTTACCAGCAATATCTGGACATTTGGTTTATGTCAAGTATGCCATCGCACCATCTTTGCGATACCTACTCTAGGAATTCACCACCTGAATACCATCACACCATGACAGTCCCCAAGGTTACTTCCCCAGATCCCCTATATTCTCACACCTTCCACTGTGACGAAGATATCCTCGAGTAAATAACTACACCCGATTGCCCATGGAATGCGCTCCACCACAGAGCACTCTTTCTCTCACAAGAATCCTTTGGCCCTCCTAGTCAAGCCTCCATATGCGCAATCGAAGCTAAGGATTTCATCCCATCATGGCATATAGACTGGTTCAACAACCCTATCCCTGCCCCCGATTCTTTTGAAGACGACAACATGGCCAACATTTCCCCCACTATCAAAATTGACATTTGCGTCAAATGAGGAATCATAGAGGAAATCACCATTGGCACCACATGCTCCCCGGAATAACTCATAGCTTACAAAGATCTCTTTCAGGAATACTAGGACATTTTTTCCTGGTCATACACAGAGATGCTCGGCCTTGATTATTCTATTGTCGAACATCATATAGACACATGGCCTGATATCACCCTTGTATGACAAAAGCAATGCCCACTGCACCCATCCAAAGCAACAACCATCAAAGCCGAAATTGACAAACTACACGTTGTCGGGTTCATATACCCCATCGCATACGCGTCATGGGTTTCCAACCCTGTCCCTATCAACCAAAAATAGGGCACCATTCGCGTCTTCACTGACTTTCGCGATCTCAATCACGCTTATCCCAAAGAAAACTTTCCTACTCCTTTCATCGACCAAATTATCGACGACTGCGTCAACCATGAGTCCTTGTCCTTCATGGACGGATTCTCTAGCTACAATCAAATACATATCCACCCAACAGATCAATATAAAACCACATTCACCACCCCATGGGATACTTTTACATATCGTATCATGCCTTTTGGACTCAAGAACATCGGTGCAACATTCCAACGATCCATGACCTATGTTTTCCATGATCTTTCTTGCATCATTCTCTCTTACTTGGATGACCTCACTGATCGATCTAAGAAATGAACACAACATCTAGATGACTTACTAGTTGTCTTTCAACGGTGTCCTCAGTGCAATATCCGCTTGAACCCCCTCAAGTGTGTATTTTTCATCACCACTGGATGCCTCCTTCGGTTCATCGTCTCCCAACATGGCATCACCGTGGACCCCCTTAAGGTCCAAGCCATCATCAAAATTCCACCACCCTGGAATTTGCAACTGTAGAGCCTACAAGGCAAAGCCAACTTTTTGCGATGCTTTTTCCCTGACTAAGCCACTCGTGCGCACGTTTTTCTTCGCTTATCGCATCATGATATCCCATTTCGATGGGATGAACATGCCCAAATTTCCTTTGATGATTTAAAATTGGTGCTCTCCAATGCCCCGTTGATTAGTCCACCTGACTATGATCGCGACTACATCCTCTACTTATCGATCTCAGCCGTCTCAGTAACAGAAGTTCTCTTCCAAATAGGGGATGATGTCTGTGAGCATGTAATTTACTAGATCAATAAAAACCTTTCAGGACCACCCCTGAAATAAAACCACAAAGAGAAACTCTCCCTCGCAGTCCAAAAACTGTGTCATTATATCTTGCTTCGCACTACCAAAGTCATGGCAGATTCCAACCCCATGTAATACTTGCTTAGTCGGTGAAAAATTGATGGTAAATTTTCTCAATGGATCGTCATCCTTCAGGAGTACAACCTAGATTTTTCAATTCCAAAAAGTAAGAAAGTGCTCATCCTCACTGAACTCATCACGACATTTCCCTCAGATGCTACTAGTTCGCCTGTCAATACAGACTTCCCTGACGAACACCTCTTCTACATCCCCTCGGATGACTCTTGGTATGGATACCTTCTCATATATCTCCGAAAATAGAATTTTGGGTCTCACCTCTCTAGAGACGATCGTCGGTGCATTCACCATCAGGCCCCTCGATATCTCCTTATCGGTGACATATTATATCGACGAGGGGTCGACACCATACTTCGTCGATGTTTGACCATCAACAAATCCGATAGAGTCTTAAATGATTTCCACAACGACGCCTGCAGAGGCCACCTCTCAGGAATGTCCACCGCCCAAAAGATCATTCAAGCAGGCTACTTCTGGCCCACATTGTTTCACGACTGCATCCACATCGTGAAACGGTGCGACAAATGCCAGCTTTATGCAAGCAAAGCACGAGCGCCACCCTCTCTTCTACACCTAGTCATCACTATTGGCCCCTTTTTCAAATGGGAAAATGAATTCATGAATTGCAACCCTCCATATAGAAATGGACACAGGTACATTGTCGTGGCAGTCGATTACTTCACCAAATGGGCCGAATCCATGCTTACTTTCAACAACACCGCTGACACCGTGGCACATTTCTTCTTTAATCACATCATCTCCCACTTCGGTGTACCACTTCATCTAGTCTCCAATCACACAAAACACTTTGAGAATGAGCTCTTCATGGAATTTTCCTCAAAGTTAGGTTTCTCTCACAATTTTGTCTCACCCTCCTACCCTTAGTCCAATGGACAGGTAGAGGCAGTCAACAACGTCCTCAAAATCATGTTACAGCGCACTATCAACAAGCATAAGACTAATTGGCATCATATTTTGTATTCAACACTATGGGATTATCGCACGGAAGTTAAAACTGCAACTGGTTTTACACCATTCCATCTCGTCCATGGGGTCGAAGCCACTCTCCCCATCGAGTGAAAAATTCCTACATTGCGCACCGCTATCGATCTATTACATGACACTGCTCCAATGGAGAAGCACTTGTTGAACTTAGAGTCGCTGGATGAAAACCATTGGTCTTCATTACAGAACAATGAGGCAGCCAAAAAATGGTCGAAGGCCAACTTTGACCACCATTATAACCTTCACTCATTTAACGAAGGAGACCTCGTCCTTGCCAACGATATCGCTCACAATACCCTCGGGCATGGAAAATTCAAGTCATTATGGCATGGACCCTACATTGTCCAACACTGCCACACTCAAGGCGCATACATCCTAGCCTCTCCTGAAGGCTACCCTCTCAAAGAACCTGTCAATGGGTTGTACTTAAATAAATTTTACGCCTAAGCGTAGTCAGTCTACACTAGGATTTTTCTTTTTTGTACATGTTTTATAGATTTTTTAATCTTCGCTTTCTCCATGCCTTATGTCTAATATACCATTTCTATTATTGATAGATGCCTCCTCCATTGGCCTACCACATTGGTTACGCTGACGGAGCTAGCCAATGGACACAGATATCACATCGGTCGCTTGGGCCCTCTATACCTCCTCACATGAATTGCTACACTCCAAAGACATTTGTTTGGGCTCGACAACCAATAACCAAGCTAAATACACATCTGTACTTGGCCTTCTCGCTGAGGCCAATAATCGCCATATTTGACTCCTTAGTGTCTTATTAGATTCCCAGCTTGTCGTCCTGCAACTCAACAATGTGTACTGTGTCCGTGATCCATACCTCTTCCGAAAATTCCTACAAGTTAGAATTTTAGCTCAACATTTTGATTCAATTACATTTACAGATATTCCATGAAAATTCAATCAAAGAGAAGATAATATGGCTAACCTAGTGTTAGATTGGCATTCGTCACATCAAGAAACCATTACACATACATAAATCATCAAAAGTCTGTCACAGCATATAGATTAGACATCATAAAAAAGCATCACAAAACATCATCACATGTGAACATTACAGATATCACAAACATGTATATCCATATATATATAATGTTCAATGTATCATCAAATGTTTACAAAAGTGGTACAAAATATACATCGCCCGTAGGCAAGTCAACCCCATCATCCCTATAGGTACAAAATAGGTGTCACACTACCCGACATAAACATGGGCTCACAAGCCTATATAAATACAAAAAATAAACATCCAAAGCACTCATGGTGCCTCTAGAGAAGCACAACCAGGTCCTCTATCCGGAGGAGGTGCCCCACCAGCTAGGTGTCCTCTAGGTCCTGGGGTAAGCCGTCTATTCATAGCTTCCCCCGCTATTGTTTCTCTATGGATTAAGGTCTGCAACTCTGTTGGAAGGCCCACTCACTGCTCCAGGACTCCCTTGTCCTGGATATGAGTCCACATTCCCTCAGGAACTCCCTGTATCACCGCCTCCAATCGGCGGTGGAAATCCTCTAACACTCCGTCGGAAGAGCATGTAATGGCCCTAGACCGGGGTCATAAAATATGCGTCTCCTACCAGCTCTATGATCACTGGATGGCCTTGCACCAACCTCATCCCACCGTTGGCTCTCTTTTTCCCGTGGCTCTCCCCACGGTGGTCTCATGGGCCCCTGATAAGCTGGCGCTCTGACCAACTCCATATTCACACACAAACGATAGAATCAACATCTATCCCTACATAAAACATATGCTATACTATCAAAATCACAAAACATGAAATACATCAACGTACCTCTGTGGTCCCAAACCTCTCCAGGAGGTAAGACCATGTTTGGGTCCTGACAATAGTCCATCCCACCATATGGGTACCACAGGATTATCTATGGCATCTGACGCCACACACGCGCCAAATCGACATTAAAATAATGGCCACCCTCCCCACCCCCATGTCGTACAAAAATTGATGCCCACTGCATCAAACATGGCTCCCATGCATCAGTTGCCTCCAAAAAAACACTCATGCGCAACATGGGCACCCTCTCCAAGAACCACGCCACCAGGATTGATCCAAAGGAAAAATCCCCTAAGTCAGCAACTCGACACTGATTGAGATACCCCATCATCTTGGTGTGCAGCATCAAGCCCTAGGCAAAATGCTCTCCACCCAATTCCCTATGCATGATCCTCATCTGACCACCACTAATCCCCTCAGTAGATAAGGATCGATAGATCCTCATGATCATTGCAGCGATGGAATGATGCACTAACGCATCCATTGCCCCAATCTGCATAACCGAGCCTGACATAAAATCCTCCCCCGAACAATACATCCAGGCCAAATTTGCCAAGTGTGCCTCCCCTGGCAACTGGGGATCAACAAGTAGGGCTCTCCCCCCAAAAGGGAGCCCAATTAGAAAGTAGACATCCTCCGTCGCAGAGAATGTTAGTTGATCCCCCCGCACAATGAAACACTGCAACTCAATGCTCCACATAGAAATCACAAAGTACAACAGGTACTCCTGTGCCCATAGCAATGAACAATCTAAGAAATTTAGAAACCCACAGGCTGCCAAAGGTGCCCGAAAACTTGGCTCATCATCCCTCACCGCCTCCATGAGGCACACCTGGTCCCTCTCTCTCTCAAGTGGACTAGCATCCTGAACTACTCACCTGCATTCACACAAACAACACTTGATTAACCATCACACTTCATACAACAAAAAACTTCAAAAACGACAAGCCCCCCCCAGCTTTGCTTCATGTGCACGGTTGTCACCCCCATAGGCATGCACATATGATCGCTTGTTCTTCGCACAGTTTCACATCAATGTGTAGCTGTCGAAGAAACATATGCATATCAATGCGCACCTGTCACACACACAAGCGCACATTCATGTGCCCTTGTTCA
>SNQJ01S0000397.1:84030-97589 GCA_010110895.2 Picea sitchensis | reverse complement strand
CACCTGGTCCCTCTCTCTCTCAAGTGGACTAGCATCCTGAACTACTCACCTGCATTCACACAAACAACACTTGATTAACTATCACACTTCATACAACAAAAAACTTCAAAAACGACAAGCCCCCCCCAGCTTTGCTTCATGTGTACGGTTGTCACCCCCATAGGCATGCACATATGATCGCTTGTTCTTCGCACAGTTTCACATCAATGTGTAGCTGTCGAAGAAACATATGCATATCAATGCGCACCTGTCACACACACAAGCGCACATTCATGTGCCCTTGTTCACTCCACAACTGTGCACATGTGTGCAACTGTCGGAGAAATAGTTGCGCACAAGTGCACCGCTCTTCTTCAAACAGGTGCACATCAAATGCACACCTGTTTCCCTTCCTCATGCGTCCCCATGCATGGTTGTCCTCTATACTTCCACGCACCCATGCGCGGGAATCCTTTGATCGCCCGTTCACTGGGGAGCCCACCCTCACAAAACCCCACCATACAGACCTCCATACAACCCTACCCAAAAACGAAATCCTAATTACTATGCAAGATGACGAGACCACTGACATGGCTCTCGCTAATCTTGTATCGGCTAGCTCAAACTCCGAGAATCTCCAAATCTCCTCTAAAAACATCTCGTCAACTCACTCTGGCAACAGGTACAAATGAGGTGGCAATGTGGTCCCTATAGCTATATACAATCCCTTTTTCCAAACTTCCATGGTCAATCACAGAAGCTCCGAGCATCCATTTTTTGATTTTTCTTCAGCCATGGGATTGGGATCTTGCCACCTACATAGTCACATCCCCCGAGTGACCATCCATACTCAGCCCTGTGGGAGAATTTTTCTCACAACACACCCAGGTATGCATGCTCATGTTCAAAATTATTGAATAACTATTATATGTTCTTTCTCTTTATATATTGTTCACATTGGGTATTCGATTTTCGTGTGTGCAAGTACTTGGTCATCCTGCATCAATGTGGCCCCTTCAGGTATATGATCGACACTAGCATGTAATCATTCCCTATGAATATCAATTGCATCTCCTAGTCACACCCTCCCACCTTTTCCTGTAGGATCCTCACATCCGGCTCTACAGTACTATCACCTCCACTTCATTTCAGTATTGTCAACCGGTAGCACTCCCTCCTACATGAGTTGTCCCATTCTTAGTCCCCTTTAGCACTTTGACACTCATGTTGCTTTCACCCCCTAGGGATGGGAGTCTCATTAGTCTTATGCATGTTCAAGAATCAGCCACGTACTCCTTCTCCTTATTTTTCTATATTTCCCCATGGACTCCCAAGACATCTCCTCATGGTTCTAAATTTACTGCACCACTGTAGTATCATTAACCTTTCACTTTCACCCACAATCAGTTTGCCCATCTGCAAATTTCCCTCCATTCATTTACCTCATACAAAAACCCATCCATGGGGCCCCCACCCTCCGCCAAATTATCCATAAGACTTGTGCCCTCACATGCCAATCCATCTTGCACTAGGGCACCCATTTCTATATCTATATGCTTATCCCACCTTATTCTTTATTTATTTTGTAATTTTACAAAGCCTTTTGTTTTCAACATTTACATAGCTTTTTGTTGTTGCATTTATGACCTTCCTTTTTCGGAAAAGAAAACCATGTCGCCCTTGGTTGGGTCATTCCTTTACATTATACGCTTGTTGACATCGTCCATAAATCCCGAGTATCCCACTGTCCATGTACCTTTGATCTCTGAGTTTGTCTACTTTGTCACACCTTTGGCACAATTTAAACCCATGTCTAGTCATCCCCCTGACGCTATATCTAGTTTCACGGTTGTTGCCACTCATACCTCACATATATACCCAACCAAAGGTAGTCTTGGTCTCACCGCATCTCAACTTCGTCCATGTATCTCATCAGTTCCTAATATCATCTAGTGGATTTCATGAAGCCCTTTTCTTCTTGGAGTCACGTCTCCTTTTCTGTCAACATCAACATAGTTTCCAGAAGGGAGACAATATCTTAACTCTCATTACCTATACAATGAGGAGTCTCGAACGACACAATGAGAACCATCATTGCTCTCTGCTATCATTGACCCCCATAACATTTGACGCCAACACCATCTCATGTTACAATGGGTCTTACTTTGTGACTATTGCAGTTGTTTTATACTAGCTGAAGACCTTTAAAATTTGTTGGGCTATCAATGCCTACAAATCATCAACACTTCTTACAAGTGTCATCGCCTCTTTTTCAGAGTATGTTTACCATAAGAATTGTCATCTGCCCATATCAACCCACCCCGAAGGGCACTGCAGTTATCTACATCATCATACAACTTCAGTTATTGTCTTACACATTTGAGTTACATGACACAAGCATGGGGCATGCGCACCTCATTTGTATACAGTTTTTATTTTTCCACAGCTCGATAAAGGTTTGGGTCCCACAGGTTCCCCTCTCACTCCAATGGGTCACTCTTGAAATTCCTCTCAACACTCTTTTTTACATTGGTACTCTCATTAGAAGAAACATTGATGTATTTCGGCTATACGTATGCTCCTAACCTCACACATCAGGGGCCATCTATTATCACTGAAATTTCATCCGCAAATGGTCATAGGAATCCAGCATCTCCAAACACCTATTAGTTCCTTCATGGCCCAAAAAAATTCATTTCCAAAGGGCACAAACTATAGAACTAGTTATAAAATCAACATGCACTCAACAAATAAAGGACGCGCGCACACATGCACCAGTCGAAAATGCAGGAAAAGCGCACATGCGCCCGATGCACGACTATGTACGCAAAAAGCTACGCACACATGAGAAAGATGCATTTATGATTCTGGTCGGCCTCCTACCCACTTCTGGTTCATATCCCAAGTCGATTTGACCCTCAAATCTGAACTAAATCTAAGTGGGGGGTTGGTCAAAGACCTAAAGGTGCCCTAAATGGCCCCTTGTTCACACTAAAGACCAGTTGGATAATGCCTCAAATATTTTCTATAAAAAGAGGCCATGGGTGAACTATATTTATAAGAATCTATTTGTATTGTTATGCTGCCTCTATTCTCCTACAAGGAACCTCTTTCCTTGTTGGAGCATACTAGCATCATTTCATTGAGCCATTCTCCTCACCTCTTGAGGGAATGAGCTTTGGATTTCTTCACCATTTCCTTTTTAGTTTTCTATTTGTAAGAATATCTCTCACATAGGGGATTCAAGAGCCCTCCCTTAGAGGAAGAGGGGACCCATAAGTCTCCCTTTCTCTATGGTGTTTTCCCACTAATACAATCTATCTATTGGTGGCATGAATATTGGTCAATTTTTTGGTTGATTTTGGTTCTAATTTCGTTATGCACTTTAGCTTTGTCTCTTTAGTTGTTATTAGCTTAGTTGTTTATTTATTTCTTGTGCTTGATGTTTCTAACTCTTGCACTAACTTATGTCCTATTCAAATGACCCAACTGGACTTGTAGGTGTCCCTCTTTTGCTCATCCAAGTGGTGAAAATGATACAACATAAAGAGAAGGTAAAGGAAGGGATAAACATAATGTTAGAAGTAAGAATTATTGAACTAGTGGTGGAATCATAATGGATAAGTCCAATGGTAGTACAAGATAAGAAAACAAGGGAATCAAAATTTGTGTATACCTAATAAAACTAAATGATGCATTCCCGCATGATCCATTTTTGACACCTTTTACAGATGAAGTGATAGAGAATGTAGGGTGGAAGGAGGCCTATTCCTTCACGGATGGATTCTCAAGATATCACCAAATAAGTATTGCGAGGGAAGAAATATATAAGAATACTTTTGCAACAAAGTGTTGGAGCTACCAGTACACCGTGATGCCTTTTGGGATGAAGAATGCACCTACAATTTTCTCAAGAGTAGTGGTCGTAGCCTTTAAAGAATTTATTCATAAGTTACTTGAATATTATTTAGATGATTGGACTGTGTTTAGTCTCTTGAATAATCACATAGAAGTATAGGAATTAATGTTGGATAGGTGTAAGCAATGTCAGATTTCATTGAACTTGAAGAAATGTGTTTGTTGTGAACCTTTTGGAATTTTTTGGTCCATGCGGTATGTTGTTACACATTATTTTCGTCACCCATATGACCGTTACTGATGTAAACCTATATGTTTTCTTTAGAGGGATCAATGGCCTAAATTCCTGAGGAAAAAAGGGAGAAGAACTTTACTTCAGAGATGAAATCATATTTTATTTTGTAAAAACCCTAGTAAGGAGGATCGTCGCACCTTGTCCAGTTATAGGGGTGCAACGATCCCAGATCATCGCATGTTGTATTAAACCTGGCCTGCGACATCATCACACTTTTCTCAGTTCTAGGGGTGTGATGATTTTCGTACATGGGAAAAACGAGCATCTTCTCGATGCTTATAGAAGGAGAAGCTTTTATGGTGAGGTGGCCTCCGATTGGTTTGGTTCTTACTCACTTTTTTGATTTAGTGGGATCATCCTAAACTCCTCACCTTATCCTCTTCAACCTATAAAAGGAGAGGAGTTGTCATGGAGAAAGTTATCTTGGGCTTGGTAGCTTGGATTTAGTTGTTTTGTAGATTGGAAAATTAGCTTGGAAAAGTTGGCCATACCTTGATTGAATAGTAATTATGAGTAGCTATCAAATATACAGTCACATAATCCATGGATCAGAAGTGTGTGGGAAGAAAGGGACTGTTGGAAGGGACCTTACAACATCAAGGCCTCGGTTGTATTCTCCTTTTTCATATTTTTAATACAACAATATATTTATTTTCCATAAAATTGTCTTGTTTTATTGTATGATTCCTTGATCACATACATAGGTTTTGATGAGTATAGGTTGTTTCTTTCACTTCATTGGCTTGTGTCTTTCTACAGGTTCAGCATCCCATAAGCCTTGGAACGGAGCGAGGATGACACTAGTAAGGAAAAACGACATTTAAAAGGTATGTCATTTATCTCTTGTTAGTTAGTATGCTTGATGATTAAAACTTAGGGGAAGTTTTATATTCTGTCTTGTTTTGTTCTAGTTTCTAGGTGAAACTAGGGAGATCTATTTTTGTCCGCACTTACCGATTTGTTTGATAACAAAAATGACGACCATACTGGGGATCGAACCTAGAATCTTCTATTTCAAAGTTGGCAACCTCGTTAAAATGAAACAGAGCTTACGAGCATAGTTCTTGTTTATGTGTCAAACTCATTAAAAATTGAAATAGAGGTTTGGGGATTGAACCTATATTCGCGAGCACAGTTCTTGCTCTTGCTTCAAGCTTGTTAAAAAATGAAATAGATTTTTCCCCTCTTTGATTGAGGCAAGTACTTTATTATGTATAGTATTTGAATATTCATTTCATCCGCCTTTGCAGTTGGATGAAACAAAGCTTGGGGGGAAATTCTTATAGCCTCTGGACTTCATGCTGAAAATGAGATGATATCTTCTTAAGTTGGGGGCTAAGTACCAACCATCCCTGTGTTATGCGCTGGGAAGTCCAAGCATAGTTTTATATGGTTCAAGCTTGTGTAAAAATGAAACCACCTACCTCAAGAATAGTTTCCTCTGGTTCAAGATTGTGTAAAATTAAACCACCTATCCCAAGCATAGTTTCCTCTAGTTCAAGCTTGTGTAAAAATGAAACCCGGTCTAAGCATAGTTTTGGCTAGTTTTAATCTTGTGTAAAAATAAAATCTATCCCAAGCATAGTTTTGTTTTGTTTTAAGCTTGCGGAAAAATAAAAACAATCCCAAGCTTAGTCGTTGTTCTTTCTTGTGCTTGTAAATCAATGAGAATGAAACCGAGTATACTTTTATCACTTTTTCGAACTCGTAAAGGTTATATGAAAAAGGAACCCCTTGGAGTTCCCTTTAAGCTCTTTTCAGACTCTCTAAACATGAAAATATTGCCAAGCAATCTTTTTTTTTTCACGCTCATTAAAGTATTTGAAGAAAACTTTTGTTGAGCGGTAGTTTATCTCTTTTTCGGTCTCATCAGATTACTTTATGAAAAAGGACATTTTGGAGTTTTATTTAAGTGTTTTTCACACTCTCTAAACATGAAAAACCCCTGAGTTTTCTTTATTTGGACTTGTTAAACAAGCATCGAAAGACCCATATGGGACTGAACCACTCCTTCCTAGGGTTCGTTAAAAATACTCCAAAGGAATCATCCGAAGGATGAGATTATAGTTCAAGCATGTGTTATCCTCCTCAAGCTTGTGTAAAAATAAAGAGGTGCTCGCTAGAAATGGTGGGGGAAAAATTGGAAAAGAAATGTATCTAAAACTGTATTCTATGGAAGAGTTGCTTTTGAACATGACACCCTTTCACTTGTTTTGTGTCTAGGTTTGAAAATTCGCTTGTCTCTTGATCATACTCCTTTATAAGATTACAAATTGGTCTATGATTCCTGTTGTTGAGTCAATGTTTCCGAGACATTTTTCGCATCGTCAATATGTTCAAAGAGAAGTTCAACCTGAAAATCCTCTATTGCGTCGGCCATTTCTATAGTCCTTAAGCCTTCTATTGTGTCAGCCATCCCTGAATCAGTCCTGAATCACTTATTACTCTAATCTACCTCAAATAGTTTTACCCATTTCATGTCATTGATGGGGGATACATTAAGGCCCTCCTGTGAAGAGTATTTTCTTGTCGACTCCAACTCATTATCCATGAATTAGAATTAGAAACTATTTGGTACCTTGGAACTTGCATGCCTCAATGGCAGGTTTCTTCACTTTCGACAATGGTTTTTCATCATTGACCTTTGATCAGGAGATTCCGCCAAGTGTTAGACTTCAACTCATTAATTCACATTCGTTGGATTGTACTAGAGTACCTTAGTAGTCATTGGCATTAATGTTGATTTCTATCGCACTTGTTAATGATATTCATTAATGACTGGTAATAAAGTGGTTTATACCATGTTCGACTTCAACACATGTATTCACATGGTTAGATTCGTACTATAGAGTGATGGAGATGAAGACCCTAAATATTTTCTGACAGATTTAGGTTGCATTGGAGTGTATTCAGATTGTACTGTCCCATAGATCCATAGTATATGTCTCGTGGCTATGTTCAAATTTGAGTCTTTAACACATAGATCCATAGTGTAGTTTTGGTGGCTATGTTTAGATTTGAGTCATAATGGCATGGATCCACAGTGTATGTTTGGTGGCCATGACTTGTCTTAATTGACATGGATATTTGCATTTCGACATTTATGCTTTGAGTCATTTTAATTCTGAGTATGGGAATGCCTACCTCAGTGATGATATATTATTGTATTGTATTTCCTAGTTTGTTGGTAGGTTTTCGATCGACATGTTCCTTGTTCCCAACACACACTCGACAAAGTATTTCAGCTATCACTCTGTTCTAACTTCATACTTTGGGAGGCTCTCTGTTACACATTATTTTTGTCACCCATATGACCATTAATGATGTAAACCTATATGCTTTCTTCAGAGGGATCAGTAGCCTGAATTCCTGAGGAAAGAAGGGAGAAGAAATTTACTTGAGAGATGAAATCATATTTTCCTTTGTAAAAACCCTAGTAAGAAGGATCGTCACACCCTGTCCAATTCTAGGGGTGCGATGATCCCAAATCATCGCATGTTGTACTAAACTTGGCCTGCGACGTCGTCGCACTCTGCTCAGTTCTAGGGGTGTAACGATTTTCATATGTGGGAAAACGAGCATCTTCTCGATGCTTCTAGAAGGAGAAGCTTCTATGGTGAGGTGGACTCCGATTGGTTTGTATCTTACTCGCTTTTATGATTTAGTGGGATCATCCTAACCTCCTCACCTTATCCTCTTCAGCTTAAAAAAGGAGAGGAGCTCTCATGGATAAAGTTATCTTGGGTTTGGTAGCTTGGATTTAGTTTTTTTGTATCTTGGGAAATTAGCTTGGAAAAGTTGGCCATAGATTGATTGAATAGTAATTATGAGTAGCTATCAGATCTATAGTCACAGAATCTGTGGATCAGAAGTGTGTGGAAAGCAAGGGATTATTAGAAGGGACCTTACAACATCAAGGCCTTGATTGTATTCTCCTTTTCATATTTTTAATACAACAATATATTTCTTTCCCATAAACTTGTCTTGTTTTATTGTATGATTCCTTGATCACATACATAGGTTTTGTTGAGTATACGTTGTTTCTTTCACTTCATTGGCTTGTGTCTTTTTATAGGGTCAACATCCCATAAGCCTTGGAATGGAGCAAGGATGACACTAGCGAGGAAAAACAACATTTAAAAGGTATGTCATTTATCTCTTGTTAGTTAGTATTCTTGATGATGAAAACTTAAGGGAAGTTTTATATTATGTCTTGTTTTGTTCTAGTTTTGGGGTGAAACTAGGGAGATTTGTTTGTATCCGCACTTACCGATTTGTCCGATAACATATGTAAGAAAGGATTATTAGTGGATCCTACCAATATTGTAGTGATTTTGGACATGCAACCACCTACATCAGTCAGGAAGTTAAGAGCAACCTTGAGCCATACAGGATACTACATTAAATTCATTAAGGGATATGCATAGATTACAACACCAGAAGTTGTTGAAGAAAGAGGCTAAATTCCAATGGAATGAGGACTAACAGAAAGGATTAGGCACATTAAAGAAGAAGTTCGTGATTGTTCCAATTTTGATATTCACATATTGGAAGAAGGAATTTCATGTTCATGTGGATGCATCATCCATAGCTTTGGGTGTCTTATTATCTCATCCAGGAGAAGGAGAGTTAGAGCATCCAATTTCATTTTCAAGTAGGAAGCTGTCAACAACAGAAAAGAACTACACTATGGCATAACGAGAGAGATTAGAAATGGTGTATGCGCTGCAAAAGTTTAGACATTATTTGTTGGGTTCTCATTTCAAGATGTATACAAACCATTCCACACTAAGATACTTAATGAGCAAGCTAGTGTTGGAGGGGATAATTTGCAAAGGTTTATATTGTTTCAAGAGTACGACTTTGAATTCATTGTTAAGCCAGGAAAATTGAATGTAGGACCAGATCAATTACCGTGCATTCTATCAAGCAAGGATGCATGGAACCTAGATGATATTTTACCGGATGCACATTTATTTGCAATTCAAATGGTGGATGATTAATTAGAAGACATTGTGCAATTTTTAGGTACAGGAATGGATCCATCGAACATGACAGTTGCATAAAATAAATATCTAGTGGTTAAGGCATCATACTATCATCTAATTGCAAGGAACTTATACAATTTAGGTGTATATGGGATATTAATATGATGTGTGTTAGAACATGAAAGGTCAATGATACTCTCAGAAGTGCACGAAGGGATTATAGGAGGACACTATGTAGGTAAAGTGACTGCACAAAATATTTTGTGTGCGGGGATCTAGTGGCCCACACTTCACAAGGATGCTAAGGAATATTTCTAGGAATGTGATGTTTTTCAAAGGGTTGGAAAGCCATCCAAAAGGGATGAGATTCCCTTGCATCCACAATTTACACTGCAGGATTTTCAAAAATGCGGTATAGACTTCGTTGGATGTTAAGAAACAAGGAATATATGGCTTATATGTTTGAACATCTAGTGAGCATAGTTGTACAATTACACTATGATGCCCCTTTTTCAATAATTTTGTCATGCCATTAGAGCTTATCACCTTACTGGGTTTCCTTGTGATACCCCTTAACTCAATTTCTTTTCCTTCCAATGAAAATTTCATGAAAAGTTCTTGAAAATTAAAAGCCATTGTTCCTAATGATTGTAACCATTAGATTATTAATACAACATCAACACCACCCATGGGTATAAAAATCATTGGACTATTCATTACATATTCCCCCATAGTAAGATTGATCTTATCGTACATTTCCTGAGAAATTGATCATTCATACATCTGCAATCATTACTTGAAACTCTGGCACTGGATATATAAAGCAATTGAGAGATTTGGCTAATTTAAAGTGAATGAGATTATGAGTACTACCAGAATCAATTAGGACTATTATGTTTTTCTTTTTGATATATCATTCGATCTTGAGGGTTTGAGGAGTGCTAATTTCATCCAATGCATTACATTATAATGTGGGAGTCAACTCTTCAGAAGAAATATCTTCTACGTTTCCATCTTGAGACAGTTTTTTTTCTTGTTCTTGTTCTTCTTCCTCTTCATAATATATGTAGAATAATTTATTCTCACCACACTTATGTCCCTTACTATACTTGCTGTCACAATTAAAGCATAAACCTTTTTATTTTCTATCCTCCAATTGTTGAGGTGACAACCTTGTAGGTTGAGGTGTTTTAGAATAAGGAACATTATTCTCTCGATAGATGTTAGGAGTGGTCCTTATAGTAGCCATAGCCATATTTTTACTTTCAACATTTCTCGCCACCCTGAATGCATTCACCAATGATTTGGGTTCCCAAAGGTGAACCTCATGTTGAATGTTATCCTTAAAGGTTCCTATGAATACATAAATCAGGTGCTCATATGGAATATATGTTACCTTTATATTCAATATTTGGAAGTTCTCACTATGATATACAACTGAACCCTTTTGCTTTTGATTTATCAATTAGATAAAGAAGGTATTTCTCCTTGTATCCTCATAGTGTGCTATCATTTATTTCATGAAAATTGTCCAAGTGACAAGTGATTTGTGAGAAAAAAGCCATTGATACCACACAAATTGATTGGGTTCTAAATATAAAGAAGCAATTCGTACCTTTTTTGTATGTGGCACATCATGTAGATTAAATAATTGCTCCATCTGAAGTATCCATGTGATTGTATCTTTTCCATCAAACTTCCTCATATCGATATTAGGAAAGTGGTTGGTCTTCAACACAAAGTTGGAGTTTCTCCATTTTTGGTTTATCTTCCTTGTGTCCTCATCATGAATTTCATGGGATACATTTTCACTTTTAGGTGTCCTCTCTATTAGGAAAATTTTCAATCCTTCCATGATATCCCTTTTTAAACCCTCCATATTAGTATCCATTATTGCCTCCAACTTATATTTAGTTGAATCCATCATCCCTTGATGTTCATATTTTGATACTGTCGTCTTTTGTAAATCATTTATGTCCCTACACATTTCTTCACCTTCGTCAAGAGTCCAAGTAGGTCTGTATAGAGGCTTATTTGGTGTAGAAGTTCCCTTTATTTGTGTCATGTTGGCCAAGTATCACTTTTAAACCTTGATTTCTAGGTGGTTCTGTATCTCCAAAATTTCGACCCTTCTGGGTATGAAAATTTATTTTTTTAGTTCTCTGATATGTATTCTTTGCAATGCCATGGGTCTGATCAAAATTGGATGTGCCAAGTGGAATTTATGGTAACTTCCCCACAACTTGCTTATTTTTGTCCCTTCGAGGAGAGCATACTTGTAAATCATGCCAAGATCACAATATCTGATATTTGATTCTAAAACTTGTACCAGAAATACTACAGACGATTCACTATCCAATGAAAGCGATATCACTTAATTTGGATACTCACTGAAGAATACAACATTGTTTTACCTGTAAGACCCGTTTGATACTAGTTAATATGACTAGATAGATACCCTATGTTGCACAGGGTGTATCTACAAAATTGGGATGAAACAAAAGCTAATTTTTTTTATCACAGATACCTTGATAATTTCTATGAATATCCTCTAGATTTCATGATCTGAAACATTACAAAAAGAAAATTATAGTTAAAAGTATGTGATGCCTACATTCAAGATGATTCCAAAACCCTATATTACACAGGATATATCTCCAAACGTATAATGCCTCAGGAGTTCAAATTCGAACAAAATGTACCTTGATATATCTACTAGATATCCTCTAAGGGGTTCCTTCTGAAGCAACGTATAAAAAAATTTATAGCTAAAATTCTAAGACCTTGATCTCTGATACCAAATGTTAAGAACCAAATATCAAAATAGCATTAAAAAACCTCAGAATAAGTACTCAATGCCTTGAAAAAGAGATGATTTCAGATAATAAGCCTCTTTTAGGGAGAAACCTCCTTATACACCACATAAATTTCCAAATACAAGATGATTCCAAATGAAAAGGTCTCCTTGGTATATATAGGAGACTAGGAGGTACAATTACAACTAATGGACCCAAGCCGACATAAATAAAATAAAATTACTAATGTAATATACCCCAATTAAGGGGTAAAGTGCCACTATTTGTGGCTTAACATTGGACCAAACAATCCATCAGCTAGGATGTTAGGAGCTATGTAAATAATCATTGTGATAGAATATTTCACCAGACTGGAAGAAGCAACACCGGTCACAGAATGCAGTGCGATTTATGTTTGAGAATATCATTACAATATTTGGCCACTTGCACATTCTATTAAGTGATCAAGGAATACATAACACACTTCCTAAATAAGATGATTGCAACATTGACTGAGGAGTTCCAAATTCACCACTAGAGAAGAACACCATATCAACCTTAGTTAAATGGGACAATAGAAGCCAAAATTTTATAGAATTATCTAACCAAGATCTGCAACATAGGAAGGGTTGATTGGGACTTAAGGATCCCTGCAGTACTATGGGCATAAAGGACTATAAGAAAAACATTGACAGGACAAACACCTTTTAGGTTGGTATATGGGAAATAAGCAGTAATACCAATGGAATTTATTGTTCCAAGCTTGTGCATTGTATTGATTATAGATATTTCAGACTCCTTTGCAATAGAGGAAATATTTTCACAATTGTTATAGCTCGAGGAACACTAATTTGTCACAAGATTCCATCAACAAGTCTAGAAGGAAAGATAAAAAGAATGGCATGATAGGTGTTATAACCCTATGTTTCATAGGATCAAATGGTGACTAGAAAATTTTCACTCTTGGTGTAATTTGGTTGTAAATGATATTTCATTTTTGAAAATTATTTTCAAAAGAAAGAAAGAAAAGAAAAGACTAAAAGAGGGCATAAAAGAAAAAGGGATAAGGCCCCATGCAATAATAATGACTTGATCCATACAGTTTAATCATGGTTAAGTATTTTTTAATTTATGATGATAGGATTAGTGAATAAAACTTGGCTAAACTGTTTAATCTTAGCCAAGTAGATAGGTTAGTTAGTTAATAAATTTAATCAAACTGTTTAAACTTGATCAAATAGCCCCAAGATATAGTAATTTTTATCCCAACAATCGAATCTGGGTTAAATGTGTTAGGTAAATAGGTTAGAACATAGGTTAGTTGGCTTTCCTTCAATAAAACAAGCATGATGTTGGATGAAATTCTTTGTTTGATGTTAGAAGGTTGTGTTTTAAACCCTTGGTGGAAAATAATGAAAAGAAACAGTGCAAAAAACCCACAAAATGCCACTATCCTAAGTTTCAGCAATAAAATCTGTTGCGCGCTCTGTGATTAAAGGGTGCGCCGATATAAACAGCTAAGAAAACAACGATCAGATCTAAATCTGAAAAGAGATATCAAACCCCCCCGATCGTTCTATCTTTAATGGTGGGGGGGTCCGATATGGTGGTTTTTCCCAGCGGGCCCCATCCAAATGTGGTGCA
>SNQJ01S0000397.1:41989-83980 GCA_010110895.2 Picea sitchensis | reverse complement strand
TGACATACCGCCATACCATTCTTGCTATATTGCCTCTGATGCATGACAACACACTCCACTACCACCATTTGCAAGTCATGCGACTTTACTCTGTCAGCGTACCTCGTCTGCCACTCATCTGCCACACGTCACATCCCCTCCACATCACCCTCACACACCCTTAACCCATCACTTTCCTGTCACCTCATCCCCCGATATTCGTTGGCCATTCAAAGCAGCCAAGCATACCCGTTAGGCTGCAGACTAGTCCATCGATCCCCAACGGTCACCCGTTCGCTCGTTTTAAATCCCGTTTCTCCATCATTATTGCACTGTTCACACTTTTCGCATACCAGAAACTCATTTCACACTGTCAGTGACCGAGATAAAGAAAATTTCCCGCTAACGTTTTTTTTTCCAGATTGCAGGTAACATTTGAATTCATGGCACTAAAATATATGCAATCAGAGGAAAAGGAAAATCCACTGCTCCCGCCTCCTGTCGATCTCAACCCGATTCCTCTGGCTGACAAAGACTACATGATCTCAGAGCCTAGATACAAATTCAATTTTGTCGAATTGTATTCATGGTTCAGAGACACCTTCCTGGATCAAAGTGACGAGATTGGACTCTGGAAGTCTAATCTCCCACTGTATCTTTTTCCCCAAATTCATCATTTTCCCAAGTTTGCCTTCAAGTGTCAGGCGCATTATCTCCCCAATCATAGAGCTATTGTTTCATCCTCTGAAGAGACCATTTTCACTATCACACGCAATTCCATTGACCAGATGATGCAAATACCTAAAGCTGTCTCCCCCTCTACTTTCACCATTGAAGTTCTAACTGAAATGTACCAGAATTTGTCCTTTCCCCAGAGAGTGCATATTTTTGAGTTTTTCCTTCCACAGAATGCCCAATTCCCCAAGAAAAATCCCCCCTACCATTCTTCCATGTTTTCAGAAAAAGGTAACCAAGTCATTTCATCGTTATGTTGTCTTCTCGAGTGTTATTCAAATGAATAGGTGGGCGAGCCCATCCTAGGTTTCTTGTCCATTTTCTCTGTCGAAGAAAAAACCACCACCCGGTTCGACTACAGTAGTTTTCTAGCTGACAACATGCATGAACAAATTTTCAAATTTCCCACAAAGGGCATGTTCCGGTATTCTTCAATACTGTCTTACATGTTCGTGTTCTTTCAAATAGATAAGTTATTATTCCCCATGAAGAAATTGGACTAGGACGACAAACCATAGCCTGCCACCTCTTGGACTTCATTACTGAGAAAAAACTCCACAGAGTTTAATTTCAAGAAATTCATTGAGTAGTTTTACCACCGAGTGGTAAGCATGCTCAGTGGTAGACAAGAACCGAGGATAAATGAGGAGATCCAAAGAATTTTACACCTCTCAGAGCTCGCCGATATTGGAGACTGGTATCTGTATCAGAATCACACGAAAATCAAAATTTATGGATGTGAGTTAGCTCCTTATAAGCTTCCCAGATATGTACCTGTTAGGATATTCGCCTTGGAATACATTAGGAAAATGATCAATTCAGACGAAATACATTTTGTAGCTTTGAAGAAGAAAAAACAGTTGAGAATTAAAGGGAAGATAGGATCCTTTATCTATAACAGTCGAGCTACTAGGGAAGAGGCAAACAAGATACTAAAGGAAATGAAGTTTGGCATCAGTTTCCCTAGGCACTATGATCCATGTGGGATTACTGCAGAAATGAGATTAAGGAATAAAAGTTCCCCATATGCTCATGTGCCCAAACTAGATATAGATAAATTTATGAACCAAACAAAGTGGGAGGTGAACACTCTGGAAGATGTTGAACAACAAACTCCTCCAGCCATTTTTTCATAAACCACTACTCCACATATACCAAAGGAGAAAAGAACCAGAAAGTATGCCTCCCCTTCAATTACTGAATTCTCAGCAGAGGATTTCCAGGTGTACAAGAAAAGGCCCAAGACCAGTCATACAATTGACAGGTCGGGAGAGGAAGAGACCCAATATACCATAGTATTCAAGGGATAACACTCACCATTTTTCTCAAGTAATGATCCAGGTGTATATCGGTGGCCACCCACCTTTTCCAACTAATTCAAAATAGTTTTCTGGCAATTTTGGAAATTTACTATTTTTAGCAGTTTTTAACTTTTGGGGCCATTTTGAGGGCCCAAATGAATGTTTTTCAAGATATAGGTTCTCAATGATAGCCAAAGGCATGATTGATCCCCCAAAATGATACTCCTCGATGATACCTTTCCAACGAGCTATCATATGCCTAAAATGGAGATCGTATGCAATAGTTACGACCTCGGGAAGTTGATGTACTAACTTACCCAAACGGGGCCCACATGACTTTTGGCGCTTCATCTCCTAGGGTTAGGTTTTTGGATGTCTAGGGTTTTTGAAAATCCATTTTATTGTAAAAAGGCCTTCATATCCTCATTGTAATCATCTTCTTGTGAATGCAAGTAGCCATCACATCTCTTCTCAGAGAAAAGCTGCCACCATTCTAGCGAGTCTTTCACTCTGTATTTTTACAGTCTCTGTACATTTCCTTCATTAATAGAAATTGTGTATTACTGTATATATGTGTTTATGGTTTCATCTCTGCTACATTTATGTTATATTATTGAATATCTGCGATATCTCAGTGCATTTCTTTATTATATCTCTGCCCTCATTTTGTGCCGAAAATAATCTGGATCAAGTAATCAACAGATGATGTCCACTTCTTCAAAAAAGAAGATTGATACCACTTTGACCACCCAACCATCACAAGGGTCTACAAAACTGAGTATCTTTGAGGAATATTATTTAATCAAGAAGAATAATGAGATGCTGACAAATAACACCTATGCTCAATTTTGGAAACAAACATCAACAACACAACATAGATTGCTCTCTGGTTTTGATAAAGAAAAAGGGAGAATGCACATGGTGTTTCTGTAGGCACAAGTGCCCCATCCAAAAGAAATCATTGATTACAAAAGGTCAACACTTGAGTTTTATGACAAGCAAGTACATCTAGCTGATCAGATGGATTTGCATAGAGAGACTGGAGAAATGGTTTTCTCAACATTGGCAAACGCTTCCACAACCACTGCAAAATTACAGGTTTCTCTAAACAATGTTCAGACTCAACTAAAGATAGAGAAAGTGTCATCTTTTGCAAAAGATAACAAGATCAAGTCTTTAGAAGATATGGTACTTAAATTTGGGTATGACCCCTCGAATGTGAAAGTAGCCAAAGAACTACTGAAGAAAAAGAACTCTGACATAGCCTCCTTGATAAAGCAATTAAAACTGTCAGCTATTGAAGACTCGCGAACCAAAGAGATGGTAGAGACATAGGGTCAAAAAGAAGAAATGATAAAGTTGATCATGGGACAGAACGCACAGATCAAAGAGATGGAGGCTGAGCTGGAAATACTAGTGAAGTAAAAAGAACAGACAAAGCCCATGGAGGTCATCCCATTGAGTGCAGTTCCCCTCACAGGAGTTAGCACAGTGATAGAATCAACAACCACCACTACAGAACTTCCATCATCTGCCCCAGTGAAAATTCTAGAGACATATGAAGCTCTAGAAAAGTCAATGGAGGAAATGACTTTACAAGGAGAAGAAATTAAAAAATTGCAGCAAGAGATGGAGCATCTCTAGAAGCTTAAATATTCTTTCCAGGCCAGCTACAACACTAAGAGGCACACATCAGAAAAAATGAAGCAATAGATACAACAGCTGCAAAAGCAAACAGTTGTGGGAAAAACACTAGCAAAAGCCAAGAGAACATTTGGATGGATATCTCTAAATCCATGACAGAAATTTGGCCCCTCGTGCAGATCATGTTTGAGAAACATGAATTGGTATTAAGGAGAAGGCAGGCCATCGACAGGATCAAGGGAGAGTTTGGAGAAATTCCCACAGAAGCAAATGAAATCATCAAGTTTCTAAATTCAAAGACTAAGGATGAGCTAGAAAGTCTGGAAATTGAGGATAGGACTGAGACTATCCTTGAAGTTAAGAAGGTCCTGACCAAAAGAGGATTAATGTTGCAATTGGAAGAGAGAGCCCAAAACATGGATATCAGAGTTCAAAGATTCTTCAACAAGATTGATGCTTTGCAGAAGAAAGGCCTTCATAGTTTACTGGTTTTAAATGACAAACTGATGACCTTGTCAGACTACAACCAAAAGATTGCCATGGTGTCAAAGGATAGCTCAAAGTTTTTAGGAATACTGGATAGCATAAAAGGTAAGGCATGTTTAGAGACTCTGCAGTTGGACCTCAGTATCCAACATGAAATCAAGTATATTTTCATCACCATACCAACTTTCGCTAAATATACATAAATGGATGAAGTCTACAGAAGATTGCTAAAAGTCACCATTCCCAGTCAACAGAGATGGGAGGACGTGTGCACTCTGATCGAGTGAGTGATGAGGTGTACAATCCAAGTCATCATGAAGAACAGTCAAATTCAAGTTGATGACTCGCCAACAACCTTCCCCAAAATCATCACAAAGAATCTAACAGATCATTAGCAGTTCCTACAATTTTGTATTTTGTTATCTAGTTATTTAGCTTTGGATTTTGACATGTCTTGATCATTAATGATAGGATCGATTGTAATCTTTTCTATAAATACTTCAAGTTTCGAAGTACTGAGGGTTGATTTTTATGCCCAAGCAAGCTATAATCACTGTAATCTTTCTCAAGAGATCTACCAGTAATAAGAAGGATGTTTTAGAGGATTCTTGTGTGTTGATTGTTGGTGATGTTTACTCCTCTTCGTTAAATGGTTTTTCTGTCTTCATAATCATTTATGTTTTCTATATCTGATCATTTAAAAGAAGTTATAGTTGCAAAATTTATCTTTGTATACTCTGTTTTTGGATTTTAAAGATCTAAGTGTTTGTCTTCTGATGTTATGATAAAGAAATTCTTAAATGCTTCTTTATTTTAACTTATTATCTCATCTTTTCTGCTATCCATCATTTACTCTAAAGGATCCAATGGTTGCATTATCCTGCCCTGCGAAAAGACCTTATAAAATTTGTTATTTGGTCTCAAAATTTATAAAATAGACCCCATAGCCCAATGGATGCGTAAGAGATATTTCAACCATTTTTATAAAACGATCAACACAGTCTTATTCATTTAACTAGCCTAATATCTGAAAACATGAAACATAGATAAATCTTACAGACAGATCCCTCTCTGAAACTGACAGATCCCTCTCTGAAATCTTTCGAAGTGGTTGGATAAAGTTACCTCTGATAAATTTATTCTACCTCCCAACAACCTCTGGGAATTCACAGAGGGATAACATAGTGGTGACCATACCGGGGAACTGAAAAAACTTTTTACCCTATGATTTATTTTCCCTAGACAAAGAAAACTTATTTCTGAACGAATCATAAAATCTAAACTTATAAAGAGATAATGTTCAGAGGTTGTTAAATTTTGTATTTAATTAGTTTAAAAATCTCTTAAAAACTTAAAATTCTGGCTCCTAAAAGAGTTTTCACTAGATCTCATCCGGATCCAGAACCTGCAACAACAATAGACAATCCCAAAAAATTACTCAAAAAGAAAAATGGTGTAGAGGGTTCCGAGAGTCACAGTCCTCTTAATAGGTCCCCTTATCTCCCATAGAAGTTGGTTTCCCTTTAGGATCTCGAGTTTGACATATATTTTGAACAAATCCTTTTTAGAACAAAATCCGACATCTTTGTAAGTGAAACAGTTTTAGATCAAACCATCCTACAACCCAGGACCCCTGAAATACTTTCTCCCAGGGTAGACATTGATCAACGATTTCTTCAGGAATTTGACAAGTTAGAAGATCTATTTGTGAATCTTGATCAAGCCTTAGACCAAGCTCACTTCCAACAGTCAATCAAACTTTATGCCTTGACTATTGCTACAACTTCTATTAAACCTAAACTAGATCATTTTTTTCCTTCCAGCCTGTCATCTTCCACAACTTCTGTCACTTCCCCTCCAATCAGACAAGTTGTTGTTCAACCTCCTCCACCAATCATGGCAGAAATATATGCTCCATTAGTGTTGGACGCTCCTTTACATGCCATGCCCCATGGCTATCAAACCAGACTTCCTTAGTTTGATGGTACTGTTCCTCTGAATACACAACAACATGTTGACAAGATAAATGGTTATTTTGATTTGCAAGAAGTTGATGAGGGAGACATCCAGATGAGACTTTTTGCACAGAGTCTAACCAGGGATGTTAAAAAATGGTTCAAATATTTACATCCTTTTACGTTAGTGGACCTTGCTACTTTCCAATGAAGTTTTCTTGACAGATGGGAGGTAAAGAAAAATCCTCTCCAGATCCTATCAGAATATGAGAATATCAGAAGGAACCAAGGAGAGACAGTGCATGATTACAGCACTCATTTCAACAATCTGTAGAATGCAATTCCAGCTGATATCAAACCACCTCAAGGTTTGGCATTAATAAAATTCCCAGATGGAGTTTACGCTGACATGTCATATCAGCTAAGGGAAAGAAATTCTGCTACTCTGGAAGACATGCAGAAAAGTGTCGTAAATGTGGAAGAAAATCTTTTAGCCAGAAGAGCTAGGTAGAGAACAGAAAAAAGGGTCATGAGTAAGGAATATCCTTCCACTTCCTCTTCAAATGCCAAACTAGATTCCCTAACCGGATCTATGGAGAGAATGATGGAGAGACTTACTATAGCTGACAAAAATCCACCCAGGGAAAACCAAGTTGGTCCTCAGATTCAGAATCCAAACTTTAGAAGAAATCCCACCTAGATCAGGCAGAAAGATCCTAAAGATCAAAGAGAATAGAGGGGGCCTAATCAGCAGATCAGACCACCCCTCCAAGAAAATTATGCTGATGAAGGTGAGGATATAATCAAATAATTGGACGACACTCATATAAACCTCATGGGCGTTTACGATGATGAATCGGTTTTTCTTACTCAAGAAAAGCACAAGCTCTTTATCCTTTCACAAACAGAGGTAAATGACGAAGCAGAGGAAACAAAATAGTAGGCCTTTGAAAATGCCATAATGGAGGTCCACAGACAATATAACTTGAGAAGCAAGAGGGAAAATGACAACCCTCCAAAGACGGCTGCTAAAACAAAGAAGGATACCGAAACGAAGAGAATAGTCGAAACCAAGAAAACCTCAAAAACTTCTTCTAAGAAAGTCCCTGAGAGGAATAATGTTGAATCTCCTGCAAAAGGAAACAATGAAATTTTACAAAGATCAAATCAGACTGAGGTTTCGTCAACTAGTCAACCAAGTGATTTTTCCCATAGGACTCCGATGGATAAACCAGAAGTGCAGAGACTAAGTAGAGCTTCCACTACTTTCAGCCTTAAAGGGGAACTAACTAAACTGAGGATTCACATTCCCCTTTCTAAGTTGATAAGAAAGAACGCTTACAGGTTGCAGGTGATTAAAGCTTTAAGCATCAAACCAGAGATAGGTACGAAGGCCTTGAATGTAGGGTCAGCAAATCACTCGGGCACGGTAAATCTTATTAATGATCAACCTAAGCTGATGTTTGGACCTGAAGTTGATGGTCAAACTAATAATGGTGTCGTTGCCCCTTTTTACATCAGCCTGAATATCCACGACTTGGTATTACACAACGCTATGCTGGATTCGAGCGCCTCTCACAACCTGATGCCCAAAGTTGTGATGGAAAAGTTAGGACTTGAGGTCACCAAACCCTACAAGGATTTTCATTCTTTTGACTCTAGAAAGGTCAAATGTATAGGGTTTATTAAAGATTTGTTCATCAACCTGGCTCAAATCCTAGTGAAAAGTATTGTGATGGACATTGTGGTTGCAGATATTCCCCTGAAATACGGTATGTTACTATCAAGATCTTGGGGAGCTAAGCTAAAAGGAACCCTGCAGCTAGATATGTCCTATGCCACCATCCCAATATTCAGACAATAGAGAAGACTGTATAGAGAGACTCTGATGAAGTATATGGTCAACAGTCAGGAAAAACCACACTACTACCCACTATACTCTACACACTTTGATCTGGATTCTTTCATTCTATACAATGATGGTGACTTTGAAGAACAAATCACTCAGCTGGAACATGATACAACTGATCTAAAAGAAGATAAAGGAATCACTGAGGTAAGAAATACTGCAACTATGGAAAGTGAGGAACTGCCAACAGACTTTTTGAGCATGGATTTTGATGGATCTGTGAGCAAAGAGGGAGTTGGAGCTGGAGTTTGGTTGCATAATCACAAATCGAGGTATTCAGAGAGCCATTGTTACAAACTAAATTTCCAATGCACTAACAACATAGATGAGTACGAAGCTTTGATCCTCGGCCTGAAATTACTGAAGAAGGTTGGTGCCAAACAAATTATGGTATAGGGCAATTCTGAACTGATTATCAAGAAAATTAAAGGTGAGTATGCAACTAAACATCCCAGACTTAGTGCTTACATGAATGTTGTTTTGGATTCCCTTCAATGTTTTACTAAAATCGACTTGCAGGTAATGCCCAGGGGACAAAACATACTAGCAGATGGGTTGGCTACATCAACAGCCACATGTAAAATACATTTATGTCCCACTCAAAAATACACAGTGGAGGTGAAGTGCATACCAACCATTCCAAACAACATCGGATACTGGCAGGTATTTGGGAATGACGATCAAATTGAAGACTTCCTACAGTGTAAGAATGATTTCGAATGTACAAATATAGATTTAGAGAATGATGATGATAATGTAAATAAATCTGTTTTTGAAAATGGTAGTGTAAATAAAGTAGACTTGGATGAATTGAAAGAAAACAAGGTAGATTCTGGTATTTTACAGTTGAAAAATAATGTGTTACCTAGAGGTTTAGTTCCGCTAGAAGACTTGTTCGATTTTAACGATGTAGTGGAAAAAACAAAAATTGAAGCTAGCGGTAAAGAGGTCGAAGAATGTAACATAGGAACAGAAGAAAAACCCAAGATGATAAAAATTTCCAAATCTCTACCCCCTGAGAAAAAACACAAATACATTGAACTGTTTAAGGAATATGTAGATGTGTTTTCTTGGGGTTATGAGGACTTAAAATCTTATGACACAAGTATCATACAACATCGAATCCCAATAAAAGAAGAACACAAACCTTTTAGGCAGAAACTTAGGAGAATCAATCCCAAGTTGCTTCCCCTGATAGAAAACGAAATAAAAAAAATGTATGATGCCAAAATTATAGTCCCCTTGAGATTTTCCAAAAGGGTTTCTAACCTAGTTCCTACCAGGAAGAAAATTGATGAAATCAAGATTTACATTGATTTCAGAAATCTAAACAAGGTTTCCCTCAAAGACAATTAACCTTTTCCTAAAATGGACCACATATTACAAAAGGTAGTTGGGGCCAGTAGGATATCCTTACTAGAAGGTTTCTCGGGTTACAACCAAGTCCTTGTCCACCCATATGACCAGGAGAAAACAACCTTTACCACACCCTGGGGAACCTTCTTGTATGTGAAGATGCCCTTTGGTTTGATGAACGCTGGTGCCACTTTCCAAAGAGCAATGGATATTTCTTTTGTGGACGAACTTGGAATATTTATAGTCATGTATCTAGATTATGTGACTGTCTACTCCAAATCTGACGAGGAACAGTTGCAGCATCTCAGACGCGTGTTTGAGAAGTGCAAAAATTTTGGAATTTCATTGAATCCAAAGAAAAGCCTTTTCGGTTTAGAGGAAGGCAAGTTGTTGGGACACATAATCTTTAAAGATGGAATTAAAATAGATCCCAGTAGGATAGAAGCCATCGAGAAGGTGGAACACTCTAGGAACATCAAAGAGATACAATCATTCATTGGAAAAATAAATTTCCTCAGAAGATTCATACCCAACTTGGCCAAACTTCTTAGAAACATCACAAATATGTTGAAAAAAGACACCAAAATCAGATGGAACACTGAGTCCAAACAATCATTTGAGTAGGTGAAACATGCACTCACCCAAGCCCCAGTTTTGATCAACCCAGATTACACCAAATATTTCTTTCTTTTCTCTTTCGCTTCTGAACACACCATTGTAGAAGTACTATTACAGAAAAACAACGAAGAGTACAAACAACCCATAGCATTTTTCCGCAAATATTTGAGAGATGTTGCATTGAATTACAACATAATGGAGAAACAAGAATTTTCCCTGGTAAAGGCCATAAAATATTTCAGAGTCTATATACTCCATTCTCACACAATTTCATATGTTCCAAATTTCGTGGTGAAAGATATCCTGACTCAGGATAATCCAGATGGCAGGAGAGGAAAGTGGATTGTGATTGTTCTGGAATATGACATAGAAATAAAACCCACTAAACTGATCAAAGGTCGGGGTTTGGCCAAGCTAATGGTTGAATCCAATTTTCATGCTCTAGAGAATAATTTTTTGGTTGTAGTTGATGAGCAGGAAGAGCAGGGGACTCCAAATGTCAAAGAGGTATTCTTAAAATCTCCTTGGTACGCAGACCTCATTTCTGTACTTCATAAATTACAAGCTCATCTTGGTTTGACTAAGACCAAAGCCAGATTTATTAAACTGAAAGAATTGGAATTTGTATTCTAGAAGGTAACCTTTATTGGAAATATCCTGTTGGTATCTTGCTTAATTGCATGTTGAAAGACGAAGTTGATAAGGTTCTGCAGGATTTCCATGCATGAGACTATGATGGGAATCTAAGCTGGAGGACTACAACTAACAATATTCTCAGAGATGGTTTTTACTGGCCCACATTGTTTGTTGATGTACATCAAAAAGTCACCTCATGCCATAAATGCCAAGTTTTCGAAGGTAAAAAGAAGCTCCTACCTTTGCCCCTGAAACCCATCTCAGTTGAATCTCCATTCCAACAGTGGGGCCTAGATTTTATTGGAGAGATACACCCTCCTTCTTCGAGCCAACACAAGTGGATCCTCACTGCCACGGACTATTTCACAAAGTGGATCGAAGTTGTACCATGCAGGCAAGCCACTGGCTCTATCACCATTAAATTCTTAGAAAATAATATTTTGTCTCATTTTGGATGTCCTAGAAAAATCATAACTGACAATGCAGCGACCTTCAGATCCAAAACGATTATAGAGTTTTGTAGCCAGTAACAAATTACTTTAGGACACTTTATAGCTTATTACCCTCAGGGAAATGGGATAGTTGATTCCTCAAATAAAAGTTTGGTGAACATCCTCAGGAAAACATTACAAGAAAATAAGAAATCACGGCATAATAAGTTGGTTTTTGTGCTCTGGGATAACAGAATAAGCACCAAAAGATCAATTAGCATGTCTCCATACCAATTGGTGTATGGTACTGAAGTGGTTTTTCCCCTTTCCTTGGGAGTACCTGTTATGAAACTATTGCAGAAAGCGCAAGTAGAGCCAAACGATGTCCAAAGGAGAATAAATCAAATGATTCACTTAATGAAATCCAGAGAATAAGTATACAACAAGACTCAGGTCATCCAGGAGAATATCAAAAAACATTTTGACAGAAGAACTAAAGAACATGATTTCGACTTGGTTGATTTGGTGTTGAAATGGGATTCCGGGAATGAGGATAAGGGTAAACATGAAAAGTTTGATAGCTTATGGAAAGGCCCTTACATCATTCAGGAATTCAGAGGAAATAATGCATTTCTGCTCAAAGACAGTGATGGAACAGACATGCCAGGTGGACCTGTGAATGGTAGGATGTTGAAGCATTATTTTCCACCCCAATAGATATCTCATAAATCCATTTCCACTGTTGATCAGAATCTGGACCAGGGGTAAATAATTAGCCCAAAAATCAAAGTGTTCAGAATCGCTTCAAAACGAACAGGTGTGTAGCCCTCGTCTTGACAAACCCAACTCACTTCAAATGGGTTCAAATGGACATTGGATGAGTGAGATATCGTGTTCTGTTCGATTTCCAAACAGGGAAAAAATTTGCTGACAGTACAGTCCGTACAATCCGTACAGCTGACATGGCAGGGTCGTACCTCACATGTGGCAGGTGACACGGCATGATGCTAATGTGGCAGGAGCTGAGTTGGCAATCAGTTGAGAGGACACGTGGGTGAATCATTTTGAGACACCTGGCATTTTTATTAGCAAATGGGGTGGTACCATGTGGCCCAGGCATGGGTTGCCACATGGCACCGTGTTGTGGTTTGGTGTTTAAAATTTTATGGAGTCCATGGGGCTCGAATCCCAGACCTCACCCCAATGTGGAGCACCTTCGCAAAGTATGGGCTACCACTAGCCCACGCATTGTTTCTTAATAGCTATGTGTTTGAATTTATATTTAGATTGCAATTTGTTATGATTTGGCACGGGGTCCCGTTCACATGTGCATACCCATACAACCTACCTCAATGGAGTATATGCGCAGGGTTTTTAAAACAGTTACCTCCCCACGTGCTTGACACTTGTCAACATGGGAACCTCGACTGAGTTTGGATCTCATTGGAGCTTGACACTTGTCGAGTCCACATTCAACCTTGAAACAATGCCCTTTTTTATGCATTGGGATGTGGCCACATGGCCCCCCATGCACCCAACACCTCCGCGATTTGGGGGCTTAGTTTGCTAACTGTTTGACAATTTCACGTGTTTCACGAGAACAACACGTGTGCTGGGTTTAGGCATGGGAAACGTCCAGAAGCCAGGTTACTCACACAGGAGTGTGTTTTGGCGAACCAGAGACAACAAGCTTGAAGGAGGAAAATGGCAGCAGGCCTATCTTCTTCATTTTTTGGCCAAATGAGGTGCCGAAAAATCCCAGCTAGGGGTTTTTGGATGTTCTGAATCCATCGGTACAGTTTTCAAAGGAATTTAGAGACTTATTTTGTAGTTTTTGCTACTTTTAAGTTTCAGGGAGCTTAGGGCCACCATTGAAGGAGACCATGCTCAGATGAGCCCAAGTCCATTTTCAGTGACTGAATAGTCATTCTTGACTAATTGTTATGCTCTGAACTCACTGGGACAGGTTTTAGAGGCATTTGAGGAATTTTATAGGTGTTTTTTCCACAAGGAAGCTCAGGGAAGCTCAAGGCCACCAGTAGAAGAGGTCATGCCCATATGAGCCATGGTCTATTTTCAGAGTTCTAATAGTCATTTTTGGGGTTTTTATGTATTCTGAATCCAATGGTACAGTCAATAAATCCATTATATTTGAGAAGAATATTGTAAAAGAATTTTATACAAACTAATCCCGTAGAGTCTAGTCCATTGATGGAGGCTCAAGGAGATGTATCCTAGTTGGAGGTGAACTCCTTTATCATGTTGTTATTGTTGTGAGTTGTTGGTTATATTTTGCTGCAAGTTATGTTTGTTGTTGTAATATTTAAGCAACATATTTAACCATTAAAAATTCCTCACACATAAACACCTATAAGAATCCTAAACTTGACACATAAATCCTCTTGCAAAACTAAGAAATTGAGCAAGGTCCTGAAGTTTATTTTAATGGAGTAGAGGGTGCTTGCATATCAAAACAATTCAGCCCACTATTTTCAGATCAGGTGGTATCAGAGCATAGTTTTTCTCATGTGATTGCCATTGATAGCTAGAGATTTAGCTGTTGGTATTATTGTGCAAGTTTTGTGTTGAAGTTCGATATCTTGCAAGGATGGAGGAAGCTTCAAACAATGAAAGTTCTCATACATATTCATTAGCCAAGTTCTTTGACAAACAGATGTTGAAGGAGTTTGTAACTATGAGATATATGGTACAAGAGATGTGGGAGGATAGGAATGAGAGCATTGTCCTTCAAGAGTAGTTGATGGCCATGAAGGAGGAGAAACACCATCTTCTTGAAAAGTTGCATGATATGGAGACTCAACTCCATGAGGCAAAGAAAAACCTTACCAAGTAAATTCATGAACATGAGGTATGTAATGCTAGTTTTTCTTCAAATTCCTCTCAAGAAGAATGCTTTGGTGTTTTTGAAAATCACACTAGAGGAATAGGGTCCAAGTTATTGTTAAAAATGGGATATGAAGGTAGAGGGTTAGGAAAGCATGCACAAGGCATTGTTGAGCCTATTGTTGTTGAGGAGAGGCCCAAGTATTGTGGTCTTGGATATGAAAAAAAATATGGAGCATATTCCAAAGTTGAAGAGACAAGGGAAACAATTCCAAGAACAACTTTTGTTACAAGTTCAATCCCTCAAGCATGCAAAGTATGTGTTCAAGATGAATGCAAATGTATGAAACAAGAGAGTTGTGACAACCATGAGGACAACAAAATTTTTGTTGGTCTTCAAAGGAGAGTTTGTAACTCTTCAAATTCACCTCCTCAAGAAGGCAATAAAGGTGAATGTTCGAGGTATATTTCTGCCTTTAATTCGGTTGCTTTTGATTATGTTAAGCATGGTAAATTTTCATGTAAAAATGGGAGAAAAGGTCCATGTACATATTGTGGTTTAGATAAACATCATGTTTCAAGATGTTGGAAAAGATTGACAACATTCAGGAAACTTTCCAAGCAAAGGCAACTTGAAAAGAAGATGCAAAAGATTTGCACTCACTGCCAGAAGAGAGGTCATCTCATTGGGCATTGCATCCAACCACTCATCAAAAGAATGAGAAGCAGATGGATAAAGAGACTGACAATAATGGAAGAGGAGATTCCATCATCGATGTGAGTCAAGATGATTAACAAGAAGACAATTTTCAGCAGAAAAAGTCACCATTGAATTGGCTTGGTAAGAAATGGTTAAATTTCTTGAACAAGTAGGGCTTGCATTTCTTTGTTTGTCGATGCACTTTTCAACCTTATGTGTGCTTTTCTGTTGAAATTATGACAAGTTGCAGCAGTTTATTATAACTTGTATGATGCAAGTTTGCATGTGAATGCGATTCTTTTGAAGGCATTCTTATTGTTGCACAACTTCCCTAGGAGGATGTAAAAGATGGGTATGATACTCACTTGTTGCAGCCATATAGCTTTTCGTTTTCATCTCTTATGTACCCACATTTTTTTGGGTTTATGTACTTATGTTTGTACTCGAAGGAGAGTTGAAGAGCTATGCACATGCATGTGATTTTGTATGTGTGTAAACAATGAACTTTGTGATAGTTTCACTATGAGTGACTCATGAATGTAACATGGTTGTGTATCATGAATGTCAACTTTTGGAATGTTGATATGTTTCAAATGAGTCTCGACTTGTGTCGATGTTGTCTTGATGACTATGTTGTGTCGATCATGTTTTTCGACGTCTGTTTAGTCGATGGTGTTTGTCGCTTGTAAGTTGATATTGAGTACACCAGGATGCAGGAAAACACCATGTACTTTGATGAAGTACAAGATGCAATAGTTATTGCTTGAAGAGAAAAAGAGTTGGTTGGAATCATTTTCATTCTTGTATAAAATTTGTTTTCAAGATTGATGGTTTTCTTGGATTGTGACAAGATGTCGCAGGAAAGCATTTTGCAGCCATTGTAGAGCAGATTGTGTTGACGACAAAGATTTCACAAGGAGGACTTGATTATCAATTGGAAGGTTGGAAGTATTCCAAGAACAAAGAGAACAATGGGTCAGCAACAGCCAGAGAATAGTGGTTGAGGGACATAGCCAGTTGTAGTGCAAGGCATGTCAAGGTACCCAAGTGATAGCCAAAAAGAATTTTCGAGTAGAATCAGTTGATAGAACTTGGAAGTAGAAGAGTATTGACGCTCAGGTAAATAATCATCATCTTTTGTGGGTCCAAAATCCTTTCAATGGGAAGGTGTGATCAGAATCTGGACCAGGGGTCAAAATTTAGCCCAAAAATCAAAGTGTTCAGAATCGCTTCAAAACAAAAAGGTGTGTAGGCCTCATCTTCACGAACCCAATGCACATTGAACAGGTTCAAACGGACATCGGATGAGTGAGATATCGTGTTTTGTTAGATTTGCCAAACATGGAAAAAATGTGTTGATTGTACAGTCCGTACAACTGACGTGGCAAGACCATACCTCACACATGGTAAGTGACATGACAAGATTACATGGCAGGAGATGAGTTGGTAGTCGGTTGATAGGACACGTGGGAAAATCATTTTGAGACACGTGGCATTTTTATTAGCAAATGGGGTGGTGCCACGTGGCCTAGGCATCAGCTTCCACGTGGCACCCTGTTGTGGTTTGGTGTTTAAAATTTTATGGAGTCCGTGGGGATCGAATCCCGGACCTCAACCCAAGGTGGAGCACCTTCGCAAAGTATGGGCTACCACTAGCCCACACATTGTTTCTTAATATCTATGTGTTTGAATTTATATTTAAATTGCAATTTGTTATGATTTGGCGTGGGGTCCGGCCTGGGGCATAGCCCCAACCCCCAATCACATGTGCATACCCATACGACCTACCTCAATGGAGTATATGCGCGGGGATTTTCAAACAGTTACCTCCCCACGCACTTGAAACTTGTCAGCACGGGAACCTCAACTAAGTTTGGATCCCATTGGAGCTTGACACTTGTCGAGTCCACATTCAACCTTGAAACGATGCCCTTTTTTTATGTGCTGGGACGTGGCCACATGGCCCCCCATGCACCCAACACCTCCGTGATTTGGGGGATTAGTTCGCTAACTATTCTAAAATTCCACACATTTCACAGGAACAGCACGTGTGCTAGGTTTAGGCACAGGAAATGCCCAAAATCCAGGTTACTCACATAGGAGTGCGTTTTGGCGAACCAGAGATAGCAAGCTTTAAGGAGGAAAATGGCAGGAGACCTATCTTCTTCATTTTTTGGCCAAATGAGGTGCCGAAAAATCCCAGCTAGGGGCTTTTGGATGTTTTGAATCCATTGGTACAATTTTCAGAGGAATTTGGAGACTTATTTTGTGGTTTTTTCTACTTTGAAGTTTCAGGGAGTTTAGGGCCACCATCGAAGGAGACCATGCTCAGATGCGCCCAAGTCCATTTTCAGTGACTGAATAGTCATTATTGACTAGTTGTTATGCTCTGAACTCATTGGGATAGGTTTCATAGGAATTTGAGGAATTTTACATGTGTTTTTTCCACAAGGAAGCTCAGAGAAGCTCAAGGCCACCAGTAGAAGAGGTCATGCCCAGATGAGCCATGGTCTGTTTTCAGAGTTCTAATAGTCACTTTTGGGGTTTTTATGTATTCTGAACCCAATGGTACAGTCAGTAAATTCATTGGATTTGAGAAGAAGATTGTACAATAATTTTAGGCAAACTAATCCCATAGAACCTAGTCCATTGATTGAGGCTCAAGGAGATGTAGCCCAGTTGGGGGTGAACTCCTTTATCATGTTGTTATTGTTGTGAGTTGCTAGTTATATTTTGCTGCAAGTTATGTTTGTTGTTGTAATATTTAATGGACATATTTAACCATTAAAAATTCCTCACACATAAACACCTATAAGAAGCCTAAACTTGACACATAAATCCTCTTGCACAACTAAGACATTGAGCAAGGTCCTGAAGTTTATTTTAATGGAGTAGAGGGTGATTTCATAGCAAAACAAGTCAGCCCCCTATTTTCAGATCAACTGTACATACCATTTCTTTACTTTCAGGTTGTGTGTATGTCATGTTGATCAGATAGTTGAAGCCCGCAGAGAAGGCCCTAAGCCACTGACCAGTGCCACCAAATTCTCAAAATAAAAACAAAACAGATAGCAGAAATAAGCCATGGAGAAAACCTTTATAGACATCAGGAAGTAGGTTCTTGGCACCTCACAAAGAGAGCATCATCCCCGGGTGGAGCCACTGTTATAACCCTATGATTCAAAGGATCAATTGGTGGCTGGAAAATTTTCACTCTTGGTGTAATTTGGTTGTAAATGATATTTCATTTTTGCAAATTATTTTCAAAAGAAAGAAAAGAAAAGAATAAAAGAGAGCATAAAAGAAATAGGGATAAGGCGCCATGCAATAATAATGACTTGATCCATAAAGTTTAATCATGGTCAAGTCTTTTTTATTTTATGTTGATAAGATTAGTGAATAAAACTTGGCTAAATTGTTTAATCTTAGCCAAGCAGATAGGTTAGTTACTGAATAAATTTGATCAAACTGTTTAAACTTGATCAAATAGCCCCAAGATAGAGTAATTTTTATCCCAACAATCTAAGTTGGGTTAAATGTGTTAGGTAAATAGGTTAGAACATAGGTTAGTTGGCTTTCCTTCAATAAAACAAGCATGATGTTTGATGAAATTCTATGTTTGATGTTAGAAGGTTGTGTTCTAACCCCTTGGTGGAAAAAAATGAAAAGAAACACCGCAAAAAACCCACAAAATGCCACTATCCTAAGTTTCAACAATAAAATGTGTTGCGCGCTCTGTGATTAAAGGGTGCGCTGAGATCAATGGCTGAGTAAAAAATGCTCAGATCTATGGTCGACAAGAGATATCAGACCCCCTCCAACCATTCTATCTTTAATGGTCGGGGGGTGGGATCCGATATGGTGGTTTTTCCCGGCAGGCCCCATCCTAACATGGCATAAATATGTTACGTCGGACCCCCTTTCTCTAAAATAGTTACTGTTTACCCCCCCCTATGACCTATCGCCATACCATCCTTTCTATACCGCCTTTGATGCATGACGACACACTCCGCTATCGTTGTTTGCAAGTCATGCAACTTTACTCTATCAACGTACCTCATCCGCCACTCATCCGCCACACGTCACATCCCCTCCACTTTCTACCCTCCACATCACCCTTAGACACCCTTAACCCATCACTTTCCCGTCACCTCATCCCCATATATCCATTGGTCATTCAAAGCAGCCAAGCATACCCGTTAGGCTATGGAATGGTCCACCAATCCCCAATGGTCACACGGTTGCCCATTTTAAATCCTGTTTCTCGACCATTATCACATTGTTCACACTTTCCACATACTAGAAGCTCATTTCCCCCGCCATTTGAGTCAGTGACCGAGATAAAGAAAATTTCCATCTAACATTTTTTGTTTCAAATTGCAGGTAACATTTGAATTCATGGCGCCAAAATCTAAGAAATCGGAGGTCAAGGAAAATCCATTCCTCCCACCTCATGTCGATCTTGATCGAATTCCTCTGGATGAGAAAGACTACCTGATATCAGAGCCCAGATGCAAATTCGATTTTTCCGAATTGCATTCATGGTTCAGAGACACCTTCTTGGATCAAAGTGATGAGATTGGACTCTGGGAGTCCAATCTCCCTCTGTATCTTTGTCCCCAAATTCATCATTTTCCCGAGTTCTCCCTCAAGTGCTAGGCACATTATCTCCCCGATCAGAGAGCTATTATTTCATTGTCTGGAGAGACCCTTTTCACTATCACACTCGAGGCCATTGAGCAGATGATGAAAATACTCAGAGCTGAATCCCCCTCTACTTCCACCATTGAAGTTATAACTGAAATGTACCGAAAATTTTCCTTTCCCCAGAGAGCGCAAATTTTCGAGTTTTTCCTCCCACAGAATGCTCAATTCCTAAGAAAAATCACCCCTACCATTCTTCCATGTTTTCAGAAAAAGGTAACCAAGTCATTTCATCATTATGTTGTCTACTCGGGTATTATTCAAACGAATGGGTGGACAAGCCAATCCTGGGTTTCTTGTCCATTTTCTTTTATGAAGAAAAAAACACCACCCGGTTCGACTACAAAAGTTTTCTAGCTGAGAACATGCATGAGCAACTTTTCAAATTTCCCACAGAGGGCATGTTCCGGTAGTCTTCAATACTGGCTTACATGCTCATGTTATTTCGAGCAGATAAGTTCTTATTCTCCATACAAAAACTAGACCAGGATGGAAAACCACAACCTGCCACCTCTTGGACTTCATTACTGAGAAAAAACTCCACAGAGTTTAATTTCAAGCAATTCATTAAGAAGTTTTACCACCCAATGTTAAGCATGCTCAGTGGTAGACAAGAACTGAGGATAAATGAGGATATCCAAAGAATTTTACACCTCTCGAACCTCGCCAAGACTGGAGACTGGTATCTGTATCAGAATCACACAGAAATCAGAATTTATGGACGTGAGTTGGCTCCTTATAAGCTTCCCATATATGTACTTGTTAGGATATTTGCCTTGGATTACATCAGGCAAATGATCAATTCAGATGACTTACATTTTGTAGCTTTGAATAAGAAACAACAGTTGAGAATTGAAGGGAAGATAGGATCCTTTATCTGTAACAGTTGAATTGTCGGGGAAGAGGAAAACAAGATACTAAAGAAAATGAAGTTTGGCATCGGTTTCCCTTGGCACTATGATCCATGTGGGATTACTGCAGAAATGAGATTAAGGAATAAAATTTCCCCATATGCTCATGTTCCCAAACCATATATCACAAAATTTATGAACCAAATAGAGTGAGAGGTGAACACTATCGAAGACGCTGAACAAAAATCTCCTCCAGCCATTTTTTCACAAACCACTACTCCACAAATACCAAAGGAGAAAAGGCCCAAAAAGGATGCCTTCCCTTCGATTACTTAAGTCTCAGCAGAGGATTTCCAAGTGTACAAGAAAAGGCCCAAGACTAGTCATACAACTAACAGGTCAAGAGAGAAAGAGACCCAGTCTACCAGAGTAGTTGAGGGATAACACTCACCATTGTTCTCAAGTAATTAGTAGATGATGTCCACTTCTTCTTCAAAAAAGTAGACTGATACCACTTTGACCACCCAACCATCATAAGGGTCTGCAAAACTGAGTATCTTTGAGAAATATGATTTAATCAAGAAGAAGAATGAGATGATGACAAATAACACCTATGCTCAATTCTGGAAACAAACATCAACAACACAGCATAGATTTCTCTCTGCTTTTGATACAAAAAAAGGGAGAATGCACATGGCGTTTCTGCAAGCACAGGTGCCCCATCTAAAGGAAATCACTAATTACAAAAGGTCAACACTTGATTTTGATGCCAAGAAAGTACATCTAGCTGATCAGATAGATTTTCACAAACAGACTAGAGAAATGGTTTTCTCAACATTGGCAAACGCTTCCACAATCGCTGCAAAATTACAAGTTTATCTGAACAATGTTCAGACTCAATTAAAGCTAGATAAAGTGTCATATTTTGCAAAATATAACAAGATCAAGTCTTTAGAAGAGTTGGTACTTAAAGTTGGGTATGACCCCTCGAATGTGAAAGTTGTCAAAGAACTGCTAAAGAAAAAGAACGTTGACATAGCCTCCTTGAGAAAGCAATTAAAACTATCAACTACTGAAGACTCACAAACCAAAGAGATGGCAGAGACAGAGGGTCAAGACAAAGAAATTCTAAAGTTGATCATGGAACAAAACGCACAGATCAAAGATATGGAGGCTGAGCTGGAAAGACTAGTAAAAGAAAAAGAACAGACAGAGCCCATGGAGGTCATCCCATTGAGTGTAGTTCCCCTCATGGGAGTTAGCACAACGACATCATCAACAACCACCACTGCAGAAATTCCATCAGTTTCCCTAGTGACAGTTCTAGAGACATCTGAAGCTCTAGCAAAGTCAATGGAGGAAATGACTTTACAAGGAGAAGAAATTAAAAAATTACAGCAAGAGATGGAGCATCTCCAGAAGATTAAATCTTCTTTCTAGGCCAGCTACAACACTGAGAGGCACACATCAGAAAAAATGAAGCAGGAGATACAATAGCTGCAAAAGAAAACAGTTGTGGGAAAAACACTAGCAGAAGCCAAGGAGAACAATTGGATGGATATATCTAAATCCATGACAAAAATATGGGCCCTCGTGCAGATCATGTTCGTGCAGCATGAATTGGTGTTAAGGAGAAGGTAGGCCATCGACAAGATCAAGGGAGAGTTGGGAGAAATTCCCACAGAAGCAAATGAAATCATCAAGTTTCTAAATTCAAAGACTAAGGATGAGCTCGAAAGTCTGGAAATTGAGGATAGGAATGAGACTATCCTCGAAGTTAAGAAGGTCCTGACCAAAAGAGGATTAATGTTGCAATTGGAAGAGAGATCCCAGAACATGGATATCAGAGTTCAAAGATTCTTTAGAAATATTGATGCTTTGTAGAAGAAAGGCCTTCCCTGTTTACTGGTCTAAAATGACAAACTGATGACCTTGTCAGACTACAAGCAAACAATTTCCATGGTGGAAAATGATAGCTCAAAGTTTTCAGGAATATAGGGTAGCATAAAAGGTAAGGAATTTTTAGAGACTCTGTAGTTAGACCTCAGTAAACAACATGAAATAAAGTATATTTTCATCACCAAACCAACTTTCGCCAAATATATAGAAATGGATGAAGTCTACAGAAGATTTCTAAAATTCACCATTCCCGGTCAACAAAGATGGGAGGATTTGTGCACTCTAATCGAGTGAGTGATGAGGTTTACAATCCAAGTCAGCATGCAGGACATTCAAAGTAAAGTTGATGACTCACCAACAACCTTCCCCAAAATCATCACAAAGAATCCAACAGATCATTAGCATTTCCTACAATTTTGTATAATGTTATCTAGTTAGTTAGCTTTGGATTTTGACACGTCCTGATCATTAATGATAGGATCGATTGTAATATTTTCTATAAATACTTCAAGTTTTGAAGTAATGAGGGTTGATCTTTATGCCCAAGCAAGCTGTAAGCACTGTAATATTTCTCAAGAGATATACTAGTAATAAAAAGGACGTTTCATAGGATTCCTGCGTGTTAACTGTTGGTGATGTTTACTCCTCTTCATTAATTTTTTTTTCTATCTTCATAATCAATTATGTTTTATATATCTGATCATTTAAAAGAAGTTATAGTTGCAGAATTTATCTTTGTATACTCTGTTTCTGTCTTTTAAAGGTCTAAGTTTTTGTCTTCTGATGTTTATTTTAACAGATTATCTCTTTTTTCTGCTATCGATCATTTACTCTAAAGGATCCAACAGTTGCATTATCGTGCCCTACGAAAATACCTTATAAAATATGTTCTTTGGTCTCAAACTTTATAAAACAGATCCCATAGCCCAATGGATGCGTAAGTGATATTTCAGCCATTTTTATAAAACAAACAACACAGTCTTATTCATTTAACTAGCCTAGTATCTGAAAACTTGAAACATAGATAAATATTACAAAGAGATCCCTCTCTGAAATTGGTAGGGATAGATCCCAGTTTCGAAGTGGTTGGATAAAGTTACCTCTGATAAATTTCTTCTACCTCCCAACAACCTTTGGGAATTTACAAAGAGACAACAATAGGAATATTAAACAGAAAAGGTTTCAAGTGGGAGACTTAGTGTTTTTATACGATAGCAAGTTCATGCAACACCTCGCGAAGTTTGGGATGCATTGGTTAGGTCCATACGTGATCAAGTATGTGATAGAAGTAGATTTTGTGTAGCTAGAAACGTTGAAGGGTGGAGTCTTGGGAGGAATGGTGAATGGAAGTTGGTTGAAACTCTATAGGGATGGTTGACCGTCTACACACTAGTCTAACCTGCGCAAGAACCTATGTACTATAGTAGTGTATTATAGTAGGAAAAAGATAAAGAAAAACAAAGAAAAAGTGGAAAAATAAAAATAAAAACAAAGGAAAAACAACAAAAAGTAAGTAAGTTTCAACAAGAGTAAGTGCGCAGAAGGAGAAAGTGTTGCACATATAGAAGAAATTGCGTAGAAGAAGTGAATTACACACAGTAGCACAACTTGTGCAGTAAGAGAATGGGTGAACCCAAAAAACTACACAAATGAGGATGGATAAAGACCGTTAAATGATATTAAAGAGCACAAATGATGGTTCAAAAATCGTAATGACAACACCGCACAGAGACATGTCTTCATAAATGGAAAAATCATATGGATATCGTGACATCTTGGAAAATCAAGGAAAAACTATAGAGAAGGATTTGGAATTGATGCATCTTTAAAGAAAGTATTGAATGAACAATACTAGGGGATTAGACAATTATTATAGGTGGGAAGGTAAACTGACAACTAGAGAAGGGGAACAAAATTCGTGAAGGGTCAACAAACATTAGTCATTGTTAGTTGGAGTTGCATGTGAGTAAGAGAGAGCTGAGAGTTGTATTGCAGAGCCTGAGAAAAGCCACAGAGTCGAAGCAGTTGCCACTAGTAACCAAATTACAGAGATGCAACCACTATAGGAAGTAGTGTCTGTACCAAAGAAAGACATAATGAGAGTAGAAACAATAGCGCCATAGGTTGAGAAGAATCCAGTAACATCATCATCGGAGCCAAGGTTTACTAGGGACTACATTCAGTCGAGGAAGGATGATGCCAAACAAGTGACATTGGAGAAGCATGCCAAGTATCCATTGGTGACACTCGACATCCTGGATGGGGTCTTCATCGATGAGGATATGTTAGGTAAGGTGTTGTAGCTTAAATATGTGGACCATGATATTATAGACACAATGAATTTCCCTGAACTTGCATCGGGTGAATACTTGGAACTTAAAATAGACCCAGTGACGAACCAAACTATACTTGTGCCAAAGGTATGGTCTAAAGGGTTAGAATGCATTGGCATAATAAGTATGTTTGACATTCCACATCTCAGCAGGAGCCAAGAGGTGAATTCATGTGTCAAGATGATGTTAACCTATGTGCATGGCGTTACTTATGGTTGGACATGCCAATTTCTATAGACACAGATCTCATTTCCTGAATCACAGGCTTACCATCATAGGGGGAAGATCCCACCTTGTTGTTTGTAGAAAAAAATAATGACAGGAATATGTCAGAGTACACGATGGAGAATTTTCACACAGTCATAGTGGTTCGTAGGTTGGACATACCAAGTATTTGTGACCAAACAATAATAATTGTGATGCAAGCATTGGCGTGCAAGTTGTTGAGGAAGTGTAGGAAAAACCAAGTGCCCACATGCATGATAGTTGCGGCTGAGAAATGTGCATAAGGGGTATCGATGAGTTGGGCACCATTTTTACTTAACCAATTCCTCATCGATTGCACAGAAGCACAAGACAGAGGCATGGAATTCCATTATTCCTAGTTGTTAATTCAGATTGTGTTGACAACGTGGAATGAACCAGGGGATGCATAGTTTCTAGGTATAAGAGGTAAGCCATGCTTGACCTCCAGGTATCAAAACTTTACGTACATGATGAACAAGAGAAGACAGATAGAAACCAACATTGATTTATTTTTGTACAACGAAAGGATTAGGAGGTCTTTCCAGAATGCACCACAAATTTCTCTAGAGCTTGTAGAGGCGTGTTAGGACCCTATAATTATAGGGAAATCATGGTTGCTGAATTATATATATTGGTTTGGATTGCAGGTCGAAAACAATGTTTTATCCTACAAAGTTGGGTTCATATTCAAAAAGATCCTGAATCAAATTCATCATGGCACATATTTAAAAGGAGAAAGTGATAAAAAGTCCATCTGCACTTCTCCTGGATGTCGTAAAATAAATTGTTTTCGTCACTAGTCTCTTAAGTTTTCCTTGGGAAAAAAATTATGTATTTTTGAATTTGGTTTTGGGTAGCCAAAGTTTAGTTTTATATTCATCTTTTGGTCTATTTCTAGAGCCAAAATATCTCTCGAGCCTCTTATAGGGTACAAGGTTATATTAAAGTTTTAACCAAAAAATAATATTGGCTGAGGGCCAATCTCCAATCATGCACAACCTGCATCAACACACAAACCAAGGGTCAGAACAAAACACATGCAATTCAAAGTGTTATCACATAAACTTGTCAGAGTCTTGTGAATTTGGGGTTTTTTCTCAAGTCTGTAGTTTTTCCTGTCTCCCCTGCTTTTGCAAACCCAATCGTAAGGTTTTTTCCTTTCGGCTTATAGTTTTTCTCCTTTTACCTACCTGAGAGGTGTCGGCCCTAAGCCTTTTTGTTTTGTCTAGGGTCGATCAATTCTCTCTCTTTACCTCTGTCACTGATCATATTGTTTTCCCGAGCCCTCAACCAGTCATCCAAGTATTTATTTATAGCGAAAGAAGACATAAGCACATGCGAAACACTTAGAGAAGTTTGATATGGACTCAAAACAAGCAAGTGAGCTAGATCATCTTTGAATGACAGAGAGCCATCAGGAATATCGGATCGACGACCATCAGGCTATCGGGACCATAAGGTTACATGAAGTTTAAGGTCAAAAAGAGGTCTGAAATCATGAGGTCAATCTTAGTCGTCCATTTCAGAAGGACACGTAGCGCAGGATCAACATTTCACTCACTCGCTGAATGGAACAGTCAAAGGGTAGAGTCATGAGGACTCGCAAAACGCAAAGTCACGAAACGATCTGGGTTATCCATTTCAGAAGGACACGTGGTGCAAGATAAGCATGGAGAAATTATTTTCGAAAAAACTCAAGTGAGAAATGTCGATGGCCCGAGGTCCCAAAATGTCAATATTCAAGTGGGTCATCTGATGCTAAGGGAGACATGTCACCTGATCCAAGCGATCACGATTTGGCGACTCAGAGATTTTAGCATGGAGCATGGTGCAAACTCATGAAACATGAAATCGCAAAGCACCTAGGAGCTAGGCCCACGATCATAGCTCGGGGTCGTATGGAAAGAAGGGTCATAAAGAAAAGTAAGCACCTATTAAGTGGCATGCGACTGAAGTTGTTCGAGGAACCGATCCTACCCATCCAATTCAAAGTGATTCTGATCGTTGATCTAGATAGGCCATTTCACAAGATCGAGTATAGAGATTTTTTAGATTGAATGGAGTGAAAACTCCCAAAATGCTAAGTCTTGAAATTTCACAGGGGAGCATCGGGTCATGGCCCGAGGTCGCATGGAACGATAGAAAGGATTTGTGCAAAAGACTGAAGCACCTAAGTTGGTCACAGAGAAAGAGTTGCGTGGCCTCGATGCGCCAAAATTGACTCGAAGGAGCCATGAGCTCGTCTGGGACAATTATGGGTGTCAGGTTTTTCCCAATCCCAGCAAAAGTAGTTAATGGAAATGGGGAAGGTGGTTGAAACCGTGTTTCACCCCACAAATGGAAAGCATGGAAAATATTGTCATGGAGGCAGACTGTTAGCCCAAAGTTCCCCTGTCAGTGAATTCTCCTGTGAAGCCCATACTGATCTGAGATCGCATCTAACAGAAGAATGCAAGTGCAAGCCGACAGAAGAGATGTAGATGCAAATATTTTATTGCAGTATCCAGGTTACACTCTTGGTGGTAGCAAGTTTTTCTGAGTATAAATACTCAGTTTTTATATTTTGTTAAGGTCGAGGGTTGAGCTAAGCTCCCGTATTGTAATGTTTTAATGAAACTCTAGTTTTGGTTATGTAACTTGATATGATATTTCTTGTTTAATGAAGGTCAGCTTCTACTTCCATATTACCTGCGTCTGATACTGAATGTTCATGATCAAAGGATTCACATGTATTGTGGTGATTGTGTTATGATGAATGTTTGATTGTCGTGCAGTTATAGCGTTTTCAGTTTCCTGAAACTTCAAATTCAAGAGGATATTGCTTTCAAATTTTTTCCTCCATAGGCTGCTAGAAAACCTGATGTCCAGAGCAGACCTTTACATCTTATCCTCAATTTCTTCCTCCTACTCACCGTTACTACAACTTACTGGCTGAAGTTTACCAAGGCCTCATTTTCTTATGCATACTGCCCCATCTTTATGAGTTAAAATGATACTCTCTTGAGCCTACCCCATTTGACCTCTTTAAATCCATTAACTGTGACATGTAAACTAATGGGTACTGGGCTTACCTCTACTGCAATCCAAAGGTGACTTCTGGTGCTAACATTTATGGCGTCGTTGTCGGGGATGGATTCAAGATTTTCCTTGGGATTGAACGACAAAGCTTACTGGTTTTGAAGGTGCACCAAAACTCAGTACATTGAATATTTCTACTATGCACCTGGTGACTCTAGCATTACGACTCCACAGTTTCAATTGTGGCTTCCTGGGGCAGACACACGAGGTCTAGTCCAGAGTTTCCTTTAGTGACACCTAAAGCTGATCCAGAGAAAATTATCAGGAGATAAAAGACCCTTCAGGAAGGTACTTCTACCGCTGAACGAGGTGATTCTGGTAACTTTCATTATTCTCCTATAGCAATTCCAGTAGTTTTTTCTCATTTTCCTATTACACCATATATTGGAGCTTCTAGAAGTTTAAATTTTGGGAGGTTTCCTGTTGATTACCCCTCTCCCAGTTTCACCACTCCTCCTCCTGTTAAAGTTGTTTCCTTTAAAGATAGGGAAACCTATGTTACCTCGAGACCTAAGGTCTTTTCTCTAGATCCTCGGTTGTTTCCCTTTGTTCCCAGAAGTACACCTCCAATTTCCCCTGTCCAAACTCCATCTTCTCCTAGATCTCCTCCAGTTCACGTCCAAATGGCAGGTGCTAATCCTCCTAGGAACAAGATGGATGAAATATTGGTTGCTATATATGCTCCTCTGGTTTTACCTCGGCCTATGAATTCTCTCCCAACCATGGACTACCTTAAGCGCATGCCCCAGTTCACAGGAGAGGGAGACATGACTACAGAAGAACACCTTGCATCCTTTTGTAGATTTGTAGAAATTTAGGCCATCGAAAATGAAGATGTGTGGATGAGATTTTTTGTATAGAGCCTTGATGGTGATGCTAGGGATTGGTTTAAGGACTTGCCTCCTAGATCTATTGATGGTATTGTCGCTCTAGATGATTCATTCTTAAGAAATTGGGGAAATAAAAAATATCTCCTTTATTATATTACATAATTTGGGGCACTTAAGAGAGAAGAAGGGGAATCTGTTTCAGAATTCTCGAAGATATTTAATAAGATGTATAAAAAGATCCATGTTGAAGTTAAACCCATAGAAACCTCTGCCAAAATGACTTATGCTAATGCTTTCGATCCCGATTTTTGCCTGCTTTTGAGAGAGAGAGAAGAGATACCTCCTTGGCTCATATGAAAGATGTTGCCATTGAAGTTGAATCTAATATATTGGCAGTTGATAAGATTAGGAGTAGGGATGATAGAGACAGAATAAAAGGTAAGTTTGAAGGTTCGACTTTTGCTTCTTTTGTTGCCCCCATTCAAATGGATGAAGTAACCAAGTTACTAAAGTCTCTTTCTGCTAGAATGGAAAGGGTCGAATTGGAAGGAAAGCAGAGCTATAAGAATCCCCCAAATGTTAATAACATAGGTAACTTTAGGAGACCTACTAATGCCCCTTGGACCATCCAAAGAGATCATAGAAACAGGGACAAAGATAATATGAAAATTCAAGATCCTCTCCAAAATAACCTTGTCACTGACGAAGAAGGAGAGGAAGAAGAGCTTGACCCTGAAATTCATTGTCTTGGGGACACCTCCTCATTTCCTCACTTAACCCAAGMTGCATATGAAGAGGCCCTCATTAGTAATCAATTKAATGAGATGAGTAAAGGGGAAGAGGCTAGCCACACTCCAAATAGGTATAGTCTAAGGTCCAAACAGAAAGAAGGGAAATCTGACATCCCTGATCGGTCTACCAGAGAAAAAGAAAATGCTAAAGATATTGCAGACCGAAGCAAGGAAAGGAAGGCAAAGACCCCCCCACCAGTGGTCAAAAGTCATGTTCCATAAGTGAGATAAATTCTAAATCCCCCCTCCTCTTTCAGTTATGAGCACGGAATACAGAAAATTAGAATCCCTGTATCCATTTCAGAGTTGGTCAAGCATGAAGACTTCAAAAGGTTCCTCTCCCAAATGTTGCAGCCAAAATATTCCCCTTATTCCACAGACTCCATAAAACTCCAAGATGAGAAGCCCACGGTCATCCTAGGACCTTTGGTAGAATATAGAGATGATTCCTCCCCTCCCTTCTACACTTCATTAAACATCCATGATAAGGTGTTTCATAACTTCTTGATGGATTCAGGGGCATCTCACAACCTTATGCCTAAGATTGCCATGGAAGAAATTGGGTTGGAAGTTACCAAAACCTACCATGACTTGTATTCTTTCGACTCCAGGAAGGTGAAGTGCCTTCGGGTTATCAAAGACCTGGTCGTGTCTCTGTTCCAACTGCCAATGAAAATCATGATCATGGGCATCGTGGTAGCCGACGTTCCCCCTAAGTTTGGGATGTTTCTATCTAGATCTTGGATAAAAATACTAGGGGGAACTTTGCAAATGGACCTCACGTATGCTACAATTCTGGTGTTTGGGGGAGAGCACAAGAAACTTTACAAGGAAGCTCATTTGGAATACATTATTAGTGATGAAGCAAACCCCACAAACTATCCTATATTTTCTCTTGAAACAGATTTTGGATCTAGTTTGTTGCAACTCACCGACGCTCCTAAATCTCCTCTGGAAATTAAAAAGTGGCCTATTATGTTTTGTGAAAATTCCCCCGCCCCTATCACCACTGTGTGGAAAATGTTCTTCGATGGAGCCTCTTCTAAGGAAGGTGTTGGTGCTGGAGTAATTCTCGTTTCGCCTGCTCAAGAGACTATAGCTCTGTTCTACAAGTTAGAATTAGAATCTACCAATAATGTGGCAGAGTATGAAGCTCTCGTCTTGGGTGTGAGGGACGCAAAGGACATGGAGATTAAAGATATATCAATATTTGGGGATGCTGAGTTAATTGTCCATCAGGTAAAAAAAAATTATCAAGCCAAGCACCCAAGGATGATATCGTACAGAAATAAAGTTTGGGATCTGGTTGACAATTTTTTCTTAGATTTCAACATTTCATTTGTTCCAAGAGAGGAAAATGTCGTGGCTGATTCTTTGGTTGTTTCTGCAAGTAGTTTCTGAATCCCTCTACCACCTAATCTCAGGTATGATGTAGAAGTAAATTATAGACCCTCTGTACCTGACAATGTCAAGAATTGGAAAGTATTTGAGGATGATCTTGAGATCAAAAGATTCCTTGAGATTGTCGATGGGTTTTCTACACTACATATCAATCAAGATTAGGATTTTGAAAGTAATCCTCATACTGATGTTTTCCTTAAAAAATCGTTAATCACCATATTGTTCAGTTGCCTAGCAATTAGATTCTGAAGGGACTAGTTCCTTTGGAAATATTATTTGACAAAAATGATGTGGCAGTGAAAGTTAAAGGATCAGTTGATGATGTTGATGTAACTAAATGCAACATTGGTACAGAAAAAGATCCAAAATTTGTCAAATTGTCAAGCATCCTGTCAAGAGAACAAAGGGTTGAATATGCTGAGCTATTGAAGGAGTTTGTTGATGTGTTTTCCTGGACTTATGAAGATCTTAGAACATATGACACAAGCATCATTGAGCATAAGATCCCACTAAAGGAAGAGGCAAAGCCATTTAGAAAAAAACTCAGAAAGATCAACCCTATGTTGCTGCCTATCATGGAGAAAGAGGTAAAAAAGATTTTAGATGCCCAAATTATCATTCCTTTGAGATATTCTGAATGGGTGGCCAAATTGGTCCCGGTAAGAAATAAGAGTGGAGAAATCAGACTTTGTCTTGATTTTAGGAACCTAAACAGAATCTCCAAAAAATATAATTACCCATTGCTGAAAATGGAACACATATTGCAGAGGGTGACCGGTGCATCCAGGATGTCCATGATTGGAGGTTTTTCTAGATACAATCAGATTTTTGTTCTACCTGAAGATAGAGAGAAGACAACATTCACCACTCCATGGGGAAAATTCATGTATGCCAAAATTCCCTTCGGATTGATGAACGTACGAAAATCCTTCAAACGAGCCATGGACATCGCCTTCATTGGAGAAAAGGATAAATTTTTGGTCATCTATTTGGATAATGTTACAGTTTTCTCCAAGTCAGATAAGTAACATTGTTAGCATATGAGAAAGGTATTCTTGAAATGCAGAAGGTTTGGTCTCTCCCTTAATCCCAAAAAGTCATTGTTTTCCATGCAAGAGGGAAAATTGTTGGGGCATATAGTATCAGCTGGGGGGTCAGGATTGATTCAAGCAGAGTGGGAGCTATCCAAACCTTGTCACTTCCCAGGTCCAAGAAGGAGGTTCATTCCTTCATGGGTAAAATTAATTTTCTGAGAAGGTTTGTTTCAAATTTTTCTGAACTGGTGAAGCATATTACAACCATGCTCAAGAAGTGGAATGAGGTGAAATGGACTGCTGAGTCCAGAAATTCTTTCGATGAAATCAAGAAAGCACTGAATGAGGCACCTGTGCTTATCAGTCCTAATTATTCCAAATATTTTATGATTTTATCCTTTGCTTCATTTGACATCGTAGCAACCATTTTGTTGCAAAGGAATGACGAAGGTTTCAAGCATCCCATTGCCTTCTTCAACAGGGCATTGAGAGGTGCATAGCTAAAATATGACATCATGGAAAAATATGCATATGCCCTGGTTAAGGCTCTCAAATCCTTCAGGGTCTATGTTTTGCATTCAAAGTTCATTGCATATGTCCCTTCAGCTTCTGTAAAGGAGATCCTCATTCAGCCTGACATGGACGGGAGAAGGAGAAAATGGATTGCTAAAATCCTTGAGTTTGACTTGGAGATAAAACCCACTAAGTTGGTTAAGGGTCAAGGTTTAGACAAACTGCTGGATAAAACTAATTACAAAGCCTTGGGGGGAAATTTCACCAACGCTTGCTTAGAAAATCAGCAGGGTGAATTGTCTGATACAATTACTCCAGCATACCCTCCATTAGCAGAATGTGCTTTGTACAGGGACATCATTTTATTTCTATAGAAGTTGCAGCCTCTTGATGGCATGGAAAAAAGAAAAGTAAGAGATTTAAAGCTCACATCAATTAAATATTTCCTCATTGATCAAGTTTATATTGGAAAGATCCTCTAGGGGTTCTATTGAGGTGTTTATACCCGCAGGAAGCCCAAAAAATCATGTTTGACTTTCATGATAGCTTGTGTTGGGGACATCACTTATGGAAAACCACATATTACAAGATTCTCAGAGCTGGCTATTTCTGGCCTAGCCTATTCACTGATGTCTGTGCAAAGATCAGGGCTTGTATCAAGTGTCAAAAATTATCTGGGAAGCAGCAACTCAAATATTTTCCATTGAAGCCTATTTTAGCTTCAAGACCCTTTCAATAGTGGGGTCTAGATTTTATTGGGGAAATTCATCCTTCTTCAAGTGGTTAGCACAGGTGGATCTTGACTGCCACAGATTACTTTACCAAGTGGATAGAATCTATCCCCACAAGGAGTGGTTATCACAAGGTAATCATTGGTTTTCCTGAGGATATTATAGCAAGGTTTCGTTGTCCAAAAAGAATTTTCATTGATAATGTTGCATCCTTTAAGGCTAGATCATTGATTCAATTTTGTGAGCAGTTTGGGATTGCATTGATTCACTCAACTCCTTACTACCCCCAAGGGAATGGACTAGCAGAGTCTTCTAACAATAGCCTTATAAAGATCATTAAAATATTGTTATAGGACAATAAGAAAGCATGGGATTCAAATCTTAAGTTTTCTCTGTGGGCTGACAGAGTGACAACAAAAAGATCTCTTGGGATATCTCTTTTTTCAGCTGGTATATGGAATTGAGGCCATCTTTCCTTCTCAGCTTGTCTTTCCAGTGGAAAAATTATTCCAGGACTACCAAGGAGAACCTGATGACATGGTCAATAGGGTACTGCAGCTGGTAGAAGTGCAACAAACTAGGGAGCAGATACTGGACAAAGCACATGAACATCAACAGAAGATCAAACAAACTTTTTACAGGAAAGTAAGGAAGGAGGATTTCCAGCTGGGAGATCTAGTGCTAATATGGGATGCACCCAAGAAGGACAAAGGAAAGTATGGTAAATTTGATGCCTTGTGGATCGGCCCCTTCAGAATCTCTGAGATATTCCCTAATAATACTTACAGGTTGCAAAATTTGGAGGGTGATGAAGTTTTTGGTGGCCCTGTTAATGGGTACTTTCTAAAAACATTTTTTGTTTGAAAGCCGTAGTCGGCGTCCCACCATTGTAAATATCGTTCATGTTTTATGTTTATTTATTTTTTAATAAGAGACTCCATAACCCAAAGCAAAGGCACTGGAACTGCGTGTTCTTGGCAGCTCACAGGGAGCATGCCATCCCCTGTGGAGCCAAATGTTATCACATAAACCTGTCAGAGTCTTGTGAATTTGGGTTTTTTCTTAAGTCTGTAGTTTTACCTGTCTCGCCTCCTTTTGCAAACCCAATCATAAGGTTTTTTCCTTTTGGCTTATAGTTTTTCTCCTTTTGCCTACCTGAGAGGTGCCGACCCTAAGCCTTTCTGTTTTCTCTAGGGTTGATCACTTCTCTCTCTTTACCTTTGTCACTAATCCTCTTGTTTCCTCGATTCCTCAACTAGTCATCCAAGTATTTTTTTACAAAGACCACAAACATAAGAACATGAACAACACTTAGAGCAGTCTAATATGGACTCAAAAAAAGAGAGCGAGTTGGATCAACTTTCAACGACAGAGATCCATCAGGAAGATCGGATCGACAACCATCAGGCTATCAGTACCATAAGGTTACACAAAGTTTAACGTCAGACAAAGGTCTGAAATCGTGAGGTCAATCTTAGCCATCCATTTCAGAAGGAAGTGTAGCGTAGGATCAACATTTTGTTGACTCGTTGAATGGAGTAGTAAAAGGTTAGAGTCATGAGGACTCGCAAAACATGAAGTCACGAAACAATCTGGGTCGTCCATTTCAGAAGGACACATGGTGAAGGATAAGCATGGAGAAAGTCGTTTCAAAAAAGCTCAAGTGAGAAATGTTGATGGCCCGAGGTCTCGAAATGTCAATATTCATATGGTCCATCCAATGCGAAGGGACACGTGTCACCCGATCTGAGCGATCGTGATTTCGTGACTCGAAGATTTCAGCATGGAGCATGGTGAGAACTCGCGAAACGCAAAATCGCGAAGTGCCTGGGAGTTAGGCCCACTATCACAGCCCGAGGTTGTATGGAAAGTAGGGTCGTAAATAAAAGTAAGTTCCTATTAAGAGGTGGGTGGGTAAAGTTGTTCGAGGAATCGATCCTAGCTGTCCAATTCAAAGTGAGTCTGATCATCGATCTAGATAGGCCATTTCGCAAGATCGAGCATCGGGATTTTTGAGGTTGAATGGAGTGAAAACTCCCGAAATGATAAGTCTCGAAATTTCACAGGGGAGCCTCAGTTCGTGGCTTAAGGTCGCATGGAATGATGGAAAGGAGCTTTGCAAAATACTGAAGTGCCCGAGTTGGTCACAAAGAAAGAGTTGCATGGCCTCGAGGTGCCAGAATTGACTCGAAGGAGTCGTGAGCTCGTCTGGGAAAATTATGGGTGTCAGGTTTTTCCCGATCCCGACGAAAGTAGTTAATGGAAATGGGGAAGGTGGTTGAAACCACATTTCACCCCATAAATGGAAAGCATGGAAAATATGGCCATGGAGACAGACTATCAGCCCAAAGTTCCCCTGTCAGTGAATTCTCCTACGAAGCCCATACTGATCTGAGATCACGTCTGATAGAAGAATGAAAGTGCAGGCCGGTAGAAGAGATGCAGACGTAAAGATTTGATTTCAGTAGCCAGGTTACACTACTAGTGGTAGCAAGTTTTTCTGAGTATAAATAATCAGTTTTGATATTTTTTTATGGTCGATGGTTGAGTTAAGATCTCGTATTGTAATGTTTTAATGAAACTCTGGTTTTGGTTATGTAACTTGATATGGGATTTCTTGTTTAATGAAAGCCAACTTCTACTTCCATATTACCTGTGTCTGATGCTAAATGTTCATGATCGAAGGATTCGCATGAATTGTGGTGATTGTGTTGTGATGAATGTTTTATTGTCATGCATTTATAGCATTTTTAGTTTCCTGAAACTTCGAATTCAAGAGGATCTTGTTTTCAGAGTTTTTCCTCCATAGGTTGCAGGAAGACCTGATGTCCAAAGAAGACCTTTACATCTTCTCCTCAATTTATTCATCCTACTCACCCTTACTGCAACTTACTAGCTGAAGTTTACCAAGACCTCATTTGTTTGTGCATACTACCCCAACTTTTTGAGTTAAAATGATACTCTCTCAAGCCTGCCCCATTTGACCTCTTTAAATCCATTAACCGTGAAATATAAACTAATGGGTATTGGGCTTACCTCTGCTACAATCTAGAGGTGACTTCTGTTGCTAACACAAAGTACAAGAGCCCAAGCGCCAAGCCCACAAGGGAACTTAGTGTTCTCTACACGTTGAACAACACTAAGATTATCAGCAAATATAAACACTGAAGACTCTTTCTGCACCATGAATGTGGGATATTTCCCAAAGGTTTAAAATATATATATATATCTATGGAAACGCAATCAAACCCCAGCGTACATGTGTCGATACCAATGACCAGACACCTTGTTCTATTGCAAATTGTGTACACGCATGGAAAAAGGAGAGCAGGTGTCAAATTTGTATTTTTTTTTAAATAGTGGGATTGAAGATCTGTCACTACTATATCGCCAGTGAGGGAGTTTTTATTATTGGGGTTTTTACAGTCGGCTTCCAGCTGTCCAATAGACACATTCCATGGTTCGCAGAATGGTTGGTGGTTCATCGTTCATCATCAGTTATGAAAGGTCCGATCGGGAATATTGATTAAAGAACTTTTTGTCTGGTGTATGCATTGAGGATAAATTTTAATTATCCATTTCCCTTGTTGGAGGATATATCAAGTTTGAGATTTCCATTACCCACAGAATCTGGGCATATACTCCTCAAAGTGAGGTGCAGTGCTGAGGTGAAATTCCCAGGAAGATGTTGAGTTCATATTGCAACAATAGAAATTGTAAACTTGGGAAGTAGCTAGAATTTTTTGTCTGAAAGATAGATCTGGAAACGATTTTAGTATGGGTGATAGCTCACGTCCAAAATTTTATAATATCATAGAATAAATAAGGACAACCACTCCTCTCAATGATCAAACGGGGATTGGAGGCATCATAATCCAACCACCACAGGCTAAGGAAGACCCCCAGGAAGAGGACTTCATTTTTTAAAACAAAGGTATTATGATGGGAAATTCAAGATCAGGGGATAAAGACGGTCCAAGGATATCTAAGTTCACCTCAAGATCTAGGCTGACTCTTACACCAAGGATACTGGGCAAAGTTGTTGGAGAACGAAATGAATCACCACCAGCAGTTGCTATGATCAACCTAATCCTCAACATGGTTTGGTGTAAACTTGTTTGAAATCCAAACACCTATGCAAGTGTCATTGGAATTAGCTGGGCTCTGACTTCTTACAGGTGGCCTTTTGACATGCCTTAGATTCTTTAAGGTTCTATAACGATTTTATCAAGTGCAATCTTTGGAATGGTTTTTTGGTTTCTTACTAGATTGACGGTTATAGCAGTTGCTTCAATTGCATTTGATATTCGAGGCCGCATTTTTCATATTGCAATTGTGCAGGTTGTGCTTCCTCAAGGAATTGTTCCATTTGTATTTGCAAGGGAGTATAATATGCATCCTGATATTCTCATCACAATGGTGATTGTGTCTCTGCCAATAATGCTATTATATTATGTTCTTCTCTGACTCTGAATCTAGTCCTATCTCCTTAAATGTTTGGAACCATTGGATGAAGCTCAGGCAATGATTGACATTGAAATCGAGTAGCAATATTGTCAGATCAGTTGCAGTACCAAAGTATATCACATAATCTCTGCCTAGGAAACACTAACTCAATAGCTTGAAGAAACAAAGTGGTATATATTCCTCCCTCCCCCTATTATATCCATCTCCTTTGAAGGAGACATAGATTTGGAATCATGATACCCAGATGCCAAACTCTGGATGTCAATGACATTATCCCCCACCAGGAGTTTCTCTTGAATACCTAATGACATAAATGGGAGTGATATGGGTTATTACTTGATAATTTAACCCAATTTTTGGTGCTCTCTGATAAAATACATGCAAGTTCAACTTTTTGGGTTGTATAAGATTTATGATTGGCAAATGCATGATGTTTTCTAAAGTTGATTTAAAGAACACTGCCACTCTACACTGATGGTGAGGCGACAGTCTGAAAAAGACAACTCCTTGGTCAAATATTAAATTAAATGCATATTGAAGATAGTCGGTTAGTACTGGAGATCCACATTCCCAGCCAACCATCTAGCAATTCAAGGCATCAGTATGAAGCTATTCCAGAAATTTAATGGATCGAAGATTGTCTCCATGTTTTCAGCATTCAAAGAAATAAGTGGAAATTTAGTTTCCATATATCAAGGCACAAAATGGAAGATACCTGGTAGGGAAAGAGAAAGAAATGCACAGGTGGTAGTCGAAGGTAGATTTTAAAGAGATTTGTTGACAACAGAGAACGATGAGTCAATTTATTTCCAGATTTTGTGGCAGAAAAACAAGGATAAGATATGGCTTCCCAAAGTGTTTCAAACTTTACAACAATCCTGAGAGAAACTATACAAACATTCATTGTGATAGACAAAATATCTTCACCTAGATGGCAGATCCAACTACAACAATTTGATCCACAACTTCAGGTAACAGTTACACAAAAGGCAGAGTTTTCCTACATTTCAGGCAGTGGTTAGAGGATAGATTCTCCAGCTGGAAGCAAATTCTAACAACCTCTAGCATTCGAGGTGTTCAAGTGGCATTTCCAAATTTCAAATCATTTTTTGTTAAGTCAGTTCCTAGGAATTAGGTAGCTTAGTGGTTACATGTGTCATTATGTATAATTGATTTCCATTATTAGAAACATGAATTAGAGATCGAGTTTTTTTTTAAGGTTGAGGTAATTTTCTTCTATATATGCACATGTAAAAGATGAAGGAGAGGGTGGAACCTGTTGGATGGAAAAATCTTGTTAGGCCCTCCTGGACCTGACTGTACATTTGGGTGTTAATTATACACAGGGATGTTATCAAATAAATTACATCAACACAGTGCCATATGACATGATCCTTGTGTCAAATCCCCTAGTGAAGTTTTTCTCTGTAACCTTGTCTTCCTCTATAACACCATCTTGTATTCAACAGTCTTAATTATTTTAAGAAGTAATAGAGAAGAACTTGTTGATATATACATTTTGTCACTTGGCTTAGAATAGTTTCTATGTTTTCTACTGAAATTTGAATTCAGAATTCTTTATTGCTTTGTATTTAATTCAATTTCCTTAAACCTTTTTCCCCTCTGCCATACCTCAAGCCTATGAATACCTAGTGATTTGCCTAACTTGCCCTGCATTAATGGCCTTTCAAATCTGTCTTATTTGATTCTAGATATGACTCCATTGCACAATGGCCTCTTCTCTCCTATTCCAACCAAAACATTTAAAAACCAATCCCAAATCTATCATAACTAGCCTAAGATCCATACCAAAACATATATAAATCTGATAGAGAGATCCTTCTCTGAGTCTTGGATGGCTAGGTCCTAGAATCGAAGCGGTTTGATGTTACCTTTATGACTGCCTCCACAACCTTGGGCAAATTACAGAGTGATAACATAATGGCGACCATACTGAGGAACGAGCTTTCGGGTTCTCCAGAAAAGTATATCAAGTTCAGATTTGACTTCTAATGGTGAACAAAAGCCAAACATAGGAACGTTGTCCCATTCACCTGGCGTCTCCATTGTTCAAGATTCCGAGCTTCAAAATTTCAAGAGCGAATTCACTTCCAAAGAATCCGGATTTCAGAGCATTGATGGTGATCCAAGATAATAGGGTATGTGGCAAACCCTTTATCTGGGGAAGAGTTATAAACTGTGAGGGATGAGTTAGAAAAATTTCAGATTGATGAGAATTATCAACATTAGTATTTCTTTGTTTGAAATCCAGTCGACTCGCACCTAAAGGTAAAAGTTGTTTTCTTGGTTTAATTGCTGAAAGATTAGAAAATGGATTTGAAATATTGGATGTTCAAATTGAATCACATGATTTCCAAGATCCTAAATAGTTCTTGGAAAGTCTTCATCCTCCAAAAAGAGAGGAAATTGTTATACCATTTGACTTACAGATAGAGGAAGAATATGGTTATGAGCCTGACATTGTAGAGTTGGAATCAAGGTCCAACCTTGATGAAGAAATTGAAAAAATCATCCAGGATCAACTTTTCATTAAGAGACTAAAAGGTATATCAATAAATTTTGAATTTATAGATCATGTAGCTAATTATATGAAGAATATTCCAGTTCCATTGTCCACGTCCATCTACAATCTCCATTACACTGCACACCTTGGGTTTTCTGGACAGAGAGTCAAATTGTTTCTATAATGTTTTTAATAAATAGTCAAGAAGTCAATATATATAAGAAGTTGCTTGACTGACTTCACTGGCATTATTGTATCATTTAGAACAATGAAATTATTAGTATATTAGAGTAGGTAGGAGTGTGCCAATAAGCTCAACAGGATGAGCATTTCTTTCAGTTCAATTTTTCATAGTTTTATATTCAGTTTGGCTTGTAGCGCTCAAATTTGGAACGAGTACAGGGTTTTTGATTTACAGTCTGGGGACAACCCAATGATCAGTCGGTATGCCAAAATCAGAGTTCTATGGATTTTTGACACCTCCAAAGGAGATGCCATCCCTGGATGGAGCCACTATTAGGACCCTATAATTATAGGGAAATCAGGGCTGTTGAATTATATATATTGGTTTGGATTGCAAGTCGAAAACAATATTTTATCCTGCAAAGGTGGGTTAATATTCAAAAAGATCCTGAATCAAATTTTTCATGGCGCATATTTAAAATGAGAAAGTGATAAAAAGTCCATCTACACTTCTCCTGAATGTCATAAAATAAATGATTTTCATCACTAGTCTCTCAGGTTTTGCTTGGGAAAAAAATTCTGTATTTTGAATTTGGTTTTGGGTAGCCCAAGTTTAGTTTTATATTCAGTTTTTGGTTTGTTTCTAGAGCCAAAATAGCTCTCGAGCCTGTTACATGGTACAAGGTTATAAGCCCAAGTTTAGTTTTGCTTGGGAAAAAATTTTTGTATTTTGAATTTGGTTTTGGGTAGCCCAAGTTTAGTTTTATATTCAGTTTTTGGTCTGTTTCTAGAGCCAAAATAGCTCTCGAGCTTGTTACATGGTACAAGGTTATAAGCCCAAGTTTAGTTTTGCTTGGGAAAAAAATTCTGTATTTGGTTTTGGGTAGCCCAAGTTTAGTTTTATATTCAGTTTTTGGTCTGTTTCTAGAGCCAAAATAACTCTCGAGCCTGTTACATGGTACAAGGTGATAAGCCCAAGTTTAGTTTTATATTCAGTTTTGGTCTGTTTCTAGAGCCAAAATAGCTCTCGAGCCTGTTACATGGTACAAGGTTATAAGCCCAAGTTTAGTTTTGCTTAGGAAAAAAATTATGTATTTGGTTTTGGGTAGCCCAAGTTTAGTTTTATATTCAGTTTTTGGTCTGTTTCTAGAGCCAAAATAGCTCTCGAGCCTGTTACATGGTACAAGGTGATAAGCCCAAGTTTAGTTTTATATTCAGTTTTGTATTTGGTTTTGGGTAGCCCAAGTTTAGTTTTATATTCAGTTTTTGGTCTGTTTCTAGAGCCAAAATAACTCTTGAGCCTGTTACATGGTACAAGGTGATAAGCCCAAGTTTAGTTTTATATTCAGTTTTTGGTTTAGTTTTATATTCAGTTTTTGGTCTATTTCTAGAGCCAAAATAGCTCTCGAGCCTGTTACATGGCACAAGGTTATAAGCCCAAGTTTAGTTTTGCTTGGGAAAAAAATTATGTATTTGGTTTTGGGTAGCCCAAGTTTAGTTTTATATTCAGTTTTTGGTCTGTTTCTAGAGCCAAAATAGCTCTCGAGCCTGTTACATGGTACAAGGTGATAAACCCAAGTTTAGTTTTATATTCAGTTTTTGGTCTGTTTCTAGAGCCAAAATAGCTCTAACCTACATCAACACACAAACCAAGGGTCAGCAGGAAACACATGAAAATCAAGGTACAAGAACCCAAGCCCACAGGGAACCTTAGTGTGCTCTACTCATTGAACAACATTGAGATCATCAGCAAATATAAACACTGAATACTCTTTCTACACGATGAATGTGGGATATTTCCCAAAAGTTTTA
>SNQJ01S0000397.1:31006-41979 GCA_010110895.2 Picea sitchensis | reverse complement strand
GCGTTGCCTCCTGCTTCGTAGACTTATGATTAACAGATATGCTACCTGAGTCTTATCACTTGTCGTGCTATTGTCCAAGGGAAGTTTGTCACTAAGCCTGAGTCGGCCCCTCTGCAATATGTCTCTTGTCCGCATACTCGGCCATCCTAAACGTCCAATCAAGTCTTTGCTTGAACTCACTGAAGCCTTCAGTCCGATCATCAAGATTATCAAGTCCATAAGCGACGAGTCGTTGAAGACCTCTGGGTAGTGCAGTCGTACACTCATATTACACTCCTACCCAAGTTTTAGAATATTTTGAAGTTGTTGCTCGAGCTCTGAAGTACAGCCATCAGGCTGAATCGGATTCTGGGAGATGGATACTTTCTATGTATATCTTTCTGATTTCGAGATGTAGATCTACAGTGTATTTTATTGGTAGCCATGGTTCTATTCTGAGCATGGGTATGCCCGCCTCGGTGAGACATTTGATATTTTTTGCAGACGACACCTCCTGATTCCTGATTCCTGGGCTCACTCATTCAGCATATCAGTACAGATTGGTAAAGAATTGGTAATGTATTTAGGCCTCAGATGCTCTTCTGACCTCACACATTAGGGGGCATCTGTTATAACCCTAAATTGCACCATCCATGTTTACCTGGCATCAGGCCAACTCATTGCCCTTCATTGACAAAGCCATGTTGAACAGACTCTTAAAAAACCTCTTAAAACAAGTAACCTGCGCCCTAACCCATTACTGGGCGCGTTGGAACACTGTTAGGCTTGCTACTGCACACGTTGGAACGTGGGCTGGCCCACTACAGCCTGCGTTTACCTAACAAAGCACAAAAACAGGAAAGTTGCCGACGGGGCGAAAAGCTTTGGGTCAGTTAACTGGAACTCCCAGCCATGCATGGCCGAGAGTTCGTCCAAAACCATAGCTCCTTCTAGCCTATAAAAGAAGGGGTAGGGGTACTATTCAAAGGGAGGAAAATCATAGCAAAGAAACTCTGCCCAATTTCCGAATCCATTTTGTCCCAACCCTTTAGCCTTTCCTCAAGCTTTAGGAGAATTCAAGCAAAGCAGTTGGAGGACAAAGAAGAGGAGGAGCCCAGGATCAGGATCAAGGAACGGTGGCCAATCTCTATTATCATTGTAAGTTGATTCATCTTGAGATTAATAAAGAGTAATTTTCCCGTCCCAATGTACGAGTCCTATATATTTTATTTGATTTATGCTTAATCTCTAACCCTCTAGTAGAACAATAGCATGCATGCGTAGTGTTTTGTCTTGATTGCATGATCGTCTTTTGAAGGAGCAACGGAAGCAAGGAGATAAAAGCGCAATGGAGGATCTACACCAAACACCGATAAAAAAGGTTAGTAGGTTCTTTCCATGTTTGCATGTGAGAAAGGGTTTTAGGTTTGGGGTAGAAGGTTAAAAGTAATTTCTTAAGGGTCATGATCTGCATGCAAGTTTAAGCCCTAGCTTGTTAGTCCGTAGGGTATAATTTCCCCACAACAATGATTAATCCACAATGGGGATTAATCCTAATAATAAAATAACAATAAGAATAAGAATGCTCTTCGCAGTTACATTATTTCAACAATTTTTATATCTAAATCATTATAGGAAAAATGTTATATAAAAAATTTGAAGATGACCTTCAAAGAATACCCTATAATATATCATCACAAGAATTCATCTTCCCTTGGAATTTATCCCTTCACTTCATCTTCCCTTGGAAATTCACTCCTCTAGGATGAAATTTTCTCCTCTTCCTAGGCTAGGTAGAATTAGTTTGATCCAAATGACAAATGAGTCTCCTCTTATTTATATGAGTTTTATCCACATAAAGGGGTGTGACCAAGTGTCACAACTGTTTGATCACACCTCTTCCTTAAGGATGACCGACCTTAGGGGTTTCTTCTCTTGGCTTTAGGGGCTTCTTTACTTAGCCTTAGGGGATTCTTGTCTTGGATTTAGGGGCTTCTTCACTTGTATTTAAGGGATTCTTCTCTTGGTTTTAGGGGATTCTTCACTTGACTTTAGGGGATTCTTCACTTGGTTTTAAGGATTCTGTAAGGCTCCATTTGTGTATAACTAAAAGTGGGCATCTGAAAAAAAACCACATGTTAACTCATCTTGTGAGCGACATGCTTAAAATATACACCATAAGGGGACCACTTTGGATTTATATACGCTTATGTCAAGGCTTCTTCAAGTGGACATATAATCATCACTTTTAGAGGCTCATGGTCTTTGCTTTAGGGATTCTTCGAAGGTTGACATTAATGACAACCAATTTTCCAACAATCTTCCCCTTTGGAATTGATGAAAACTTAGTAAAACAACCATGATCCCCCTATCTTCATGCTATGATCCCAATGACTGCATTGTCCTTTTGTCTTCATGTTGAATCCCCCTATCTTCATGCTTCTAGTTTTACTAGTTTTCTCTCTCCCTTTGACATCAATGGAAAATGGTAACTCCCCTTGGCAATGTTCCCATTTTTGTTCTTGCAGAAGATTATGGAAATCAATTTGTAGAAGAAATTAATCTTAGTTTTTGTCGAAGATACTAAAAGGTATACCTAGGAAGAGGATTTGTGAAGATGTCTGCAATCTTTTCTTTTGTCCCAATGTACTCCAACTTGATATTATTTTCTCTGACTTGTTCCAGCAGAAAGTGGAACTTAATAGGAATATGTTTGGTATTGAAATGCATCACTAGATTCTTGGATATGTTTATAGAACCGGTGTTGTCATAGAGTATCATAATAGGCTCATCATTTCTCACTTGTATGTCTTACATGGTTTTCTTCATCCAAACAATATGAGTACAACATGTTGTTGCTACAATATATTATGCATATGTTGTGGATAAGGATACTGAAAAGGAACAATGTCTTGTCATAGTATATTGATGTAGTGATTTATGGATCATGTATAAAACTTGATTGATGGATAATGTATTGACCTTGATTTCAATGGAGTGATGTCAAGAGGAGCCATAGTCATATGCATAGATGAATATGGATCAATGAGTTTTAGCTGGATTGATGTAAAGATGACTCGTTATTGTCTATTCATGGTTGTACAAAAGTATGAACTCCAAATTGGTCCTTTTATGGTGAAATCCCTCACGGGAAGATGCTTTGCGGTGAGTGAAATCCCTAATGGGAAGACACTTTGTAGTTGATTTATCCTAGTAGTATGGTTAGAGAACCTATGATTAATTGTGGAAACTATCCTAAATGGATAGTTCTTATCAAGCCATTTCCGGTGGTATGTGGAACGTCACATAACTCATCATGGTTTGAGAGTTATGGCCTTATGAAGTTGGAGGACCCTCATATGTTGGCTTGAAGCCCCAAAAGGTCAAAGAAGTCAAAGTGCTTGCAAAGAAGAGATTATTTAAATAATAAAGTGAAGTGAAAAAATCAAAGAGGATTATTTAAATAATAAAGTGAAGTGACAAAGTCAAAGAGGATTATTTAAATAATAAAGTGAAGTGACAAAGTCAAAAAGGATTATTTAAATAATAAAGTGAAGTGACAAAATCAAAGAGGATTATTTAAATAATAAAGTGACAAAGTCAAAGAGGATTATTTAAATATTAAAGTGAAGTGAAAAAATAAAAGAGGACTATTTAAATAATAAAGTGAAGTGACAAAGTCAAGGAGGATTATTTAAATAATAAAGTAAATGGAGAACTTTATAATTATGGAAAGTGGTTATAAGAAGGTTAACCCTAAAATGAGGAAAATGGGTTAAGTGGTCAAGTGGATATTGGATACATGGACAAGTGGAAAATTGGACAAAGTTGGACATAGGTGACTATGTGGAAAAAGTGGCTATGTGGACAAAGTGGCCTAGAAGATGCTTCTAAGGAAGCTACTTGGAGAGTATAAATAAGAAGCAAACGTCTCTTGTGAAAATCATCTCTTGAGCATAGCTTGAAGATCTATTCTGAGTAAGAGAGGGATTCCAAGTTCTCATGGATGCCAATGGAGACTTGAGTGTGAGATGATGCCACGTTCTTGAAGTCTGAAGCAAGTTCCAGATCTGCATTCTATGGGCTCAGATCTTCCATAGAAACTCTGGTATGGTTACATAGTTGTCTTGATGGATATTCTTGCTTATTGTATGGTGAATTCTTAAGGCATTCTTGGTATGGTTGTTGTGATATGGTTATGTTGGTTAATTGATAGAGTGAGAAACAATCTTATGGTTCAGTACTGATATGATTTCCATAGTATACCGGTTGCTTGTACTTGATTAAGTAGCATTGATATTGTATGGTTGAGGAGCACAAGTAAGTTGTGGGAGAGAATAGATGTGTTGTGATTATTTATGGTTCAAATTTGACAATGAAATACATAAGTAGATGTGACTGAAGGCGTGCTGCACTACTGATAGGTTGCGTACCTGTTGACAAATTGGTATCTGTTGAGGATTGATTCCTCTTCTTAGTTGGTGCCGAGTTGTGTAAGTTGAGTCTTGCATTGTAGAGAGGGTGTTATTGTGGAGTTGTAACTCTATTCAATTGTTTCTAATAACCCAAGGATTGTAGTCCGTAATAAAAATAAAATTGTACATACATCTTGTGTTCTTTTTGTTCCTTGTGGTGATGACTTATTAATGATATTTTTTGTTGGTATATGTTGTTGATGTATGTTCACATTTAAATGATTATAAATGAAAACAATAAGTAATGAGTATATGGTAATTGCTAACTAAGGAGTTTTTGTGAAGGGGAAGTTTTAAAAAGAGCCGTACATTGATTCACCCCCCCTCTTAGTGTGGTCGGTGTGTCCAACAGAGGTGTCCAATTGAATGCTAACCAGGCCAAGAGATTGGAAGTGGCCAAATGAATGTTAATTAGGCCAATAGAATGAGGATTGTAGTCTTTTGATTTAATCTAGACAAAGGAAGGCATGCACACCTATGTAATTGTATGTAAACATAAGTATATGAAAGAAAAGAAAAATACTCTATTTCAAGTATTCTGGAAGCCTATGTAATTATGTTTGTTTATTTGTGTATTGTATACCTCTATGAGGAAGAAGTGTATATCTCTGCATACACTTGAGATTGTGTATTTCAGGTATAGGGCTTGTGTTACAGGACGATAAGGAGAACTCGGGAGAGGAATCTTGGTACAATTCTTCATTCAAATCGATATCAGGAATGATTATTCTATTGATCATCGATCACGAGTAGGATCAATGATCATACTGAATGATAGAGGAGAAATATTATCATGCTCACAGGGTAAGCTACAACAACCATTAGATCACCCCGCCAGTGAATGATAACTATTAGTTCACAATCGTGCAAGGAAGAGGAAGGAACGAACATCGATCGTTCATCATTTGGATTAGAAATCTACACATCATCTAATCACGAGGAAATGAGTAATAAATAATGATTCATTCATAACCGTTAGATATGGGAGTTGCAGAGGAGGACCGTTGGATCAACATATGATTACGTCATGACCATTAGATCTTAGTGAAGGTAGATCAATGGTGAGGAGCCATTGTAGGATTCAAAGGGTGAGTTAATGTCTGCACAGATTCTGGTTCCACAATCCATATCGATCGTCGATCATCACCCACCAAAAGATCAACGAATCACATTGATGCCAATACAAATGTGCATCTTCCATTACGGAACTTGACAATGGAGATAAATTTCGTGCTAGTTGGGACCCCGCAATCGTCCCTGATCGTAGATCTCCATGCCGGTTCGATATACATTGTTGATTAGCAGACAAGGAATAGAGTCAAGTCATATCTCTCAGGAATACGAGTTTAATAGAGTTTATCACCTCTGTGTTAAATCCATGGTCATGTGGATTGGTCCTATAGGAAAGGGCCGACAGATGAAAGAAGAGCAGATCGATCCTAGGAACCCTTTTAATGTTTTAGATCATCCTAAGATAAATAAGGTCTCTCTAACTATGGGATGAGTTAGCTGCAGATTTGGATGTAGGCCAAGTTCATGAAGAATTTGGAGGGATTCATATCTGAATTACATCAATTCAGGAAAAAGTAACAATCGTCAAGTAAATCCAAGTGCTGATATGATAAGTCATGGAAAGGATAAATCAAGTGCCTCAAGAAATAAGTTGGTGTTAGATGACCAAGGTTAATCAAAGAACATGTCTAGAAATATAATTCGGTCATGTAGGAGCTAGATCAGAGGAATCCAAGTAATAATGGAGGAAGAGATCATGAGGTATATATCAAGCTAATAGGAATGAAGGATAGCACTCGAGGAGGGACAACAAAATAGTAGATAAATATTGTTGATGCATTCCAAAAGTTTGGAAGATATTTCCACAACAGCATGGAGATGTCAAAGCCAAGAAGGATTTAAAACATAAATGAATCTCTATAGAGAATTAGTAAGGAACCATGAAGAAGAAAATGTTTCTATGCATGGTTTTGAATGCAAAGGAGATGGTTCCTGATAAGAATCCATATTAAGTGGCATAGAGTTATGAATGACATTCCCAGAGGTTCGAGGTATCACTTGAAATTACAATGGTAAAGTAAAAGAATTGATTGAGTACTTTTAATTAATTTTGTGCAGCTAGCAAAGGAGGAATATGTGCATCCTTACCGTATGATAGAGATTGGTTATGCAAGCAATGTTTGAGGCTAGTTGGCAAGGAGAAGAGAAGGGTACAAGAAACCTAAAGTACTAAAGTATTAGTCATGAAAGGGATGAAGTAGTTCAGTCAAAACATTAAATGGATGTTGAACATACAAAGTCTATAAGACAACACGATTGGAATTATAATTCATCCAAGTATGAGTTGGGATAGATGGATACAGAAAATAAATAAAATTTGAAGGTTAATATCAAGTTAGCATTTGGATGGAAATGAAAAGGCGGCCAAGACTGATTTTCCTAGAAAATGCTCAAGTCAGAAATAATCATGTACAATGATTACAGTGAGACAACACTAAGATTCAGAAATCCAGGAAGAATTGAAGACTTATAGGATCAACAAGAAAAGTGTTATCGGGAGGTAGAAGTTGTGATGCAGGAGCATCACCAACAAAGAAAAAGAGAAAGACAGTTGGGTGCACTAGCATGTATTTTGAAATATTTTGAATTCTGAAGTTGGTGTATTTATGAAATATCTGAAAAATATTTTGAGTTATGAACATATTTAATGATCGGAAGCTGAGACATCGCATAAGATCGATGGGGGAATGAATTTTTCTTTAATGTGAAGGATTGCAGTACAGATATGGATCTTTCGCTCTTATCTGTCTGACTCAAATATTTATTGTGATAAATGATTAGTAGTTGAAAGATTTTATTTTGATAGGATAGCGTAGGCTAGTTGGAGGGAAAGGCTCGAAGATAACTTCTTGTATAAAGATTTTGTGTTGTTTTCGAGAAGAGGATGATGAATCTAGTGTGTATATTTCCATTACAGTCATTGGCACTCTAGTTATCTAGAGCCATCACCATTGTAGCAAGGAGTGGAGAGCTACCAAGAAGTAGTGTATGTATGTGTGTAATTTTCAGTTGAATGAATATAACAGAGGAACATTGTCCCAAATGTATGTTGTCGATGCGTCTATATGAATGAGTGAATGGTATAATTTCTATTTTTTTTTCAAGTCTTTGTTATTTTTGTTATTGTATCTATGCATGCATTTACATGGAGAGATGTATGAATCATTGAGATCTTAAAAAAATTTCAATCATTTCTCTTCTACGAGCGAGCGCAAGGAGTGCGTTGATAGAGTTTGTTTCGACTCATAAGCTTAGAAGAGACAGTGAGATATTATATATGCAAGGAGTGCATAGACGTCCATAAGGAGTGCATGACAGAGTTTCAAAATCGTAAACTCGGGAAGGGTAGTGGACTTATTCGCAGAGAAGAAGTGGTTGGAAAACAGTCGTAAGGAGTGTGGAATCATCCACAGAGAAGTTGAATGTGGAAGAGATCTTGTTGCAAGGCGTGCACATATTGATAATTTGACTAAGTGTCGAAGAGAGTGTTCTGAAGGACAAAGAAGTTCAAGAGAGATAAGATCGGGAGGGAGAGAAGCGAAAAATATTCAAGGAGGAGAATCCATGAAGTTTTCATCAAAATCCATGAACAAGATTCATTCCAGAGGGAGGCGGATAAATCTAGAATGTCAGATCTAGGAGAACTGTGTGGAGGTTAGCCATAAAGTGTTTCGTCACTTCGTTTTTCAGGAATTTTGGAGGTGTGCAAGGGAAGAGTCGCAGAATTGTGGAGTCACAGAGTAGTATCAACTGTTGGTCATGTAGAGGACGTGTGGTAGCAGATTGGGAAATATGGAGTTCAGAAGTCTGGATGGTTGTATGCAAGGTGAAAAAGAGTTTTGTGAAGCCAAGAAACCCAAAATATCATTGGGACATCATAATTAAAGGAGGCATATGGCACAAGGACTAGAGTTCAGAGGAGAACTCTTTGGAGAGTCTCGTAGCAAGAGATCAGGATATCCCCGAAGCTCAAAGTTGCGAAGGGATAGACCTAGGATCATAGCTCATGGTCACTTAGGAGAACATGGACCTATGTTTAGAAATTTTGGGTACCCAAAGGGACCCAAAGAGTCAATCCGACTCAAGAGTTTTAAGATCCAAGACCGAGAGGTCGCGTAGTCCCAAGGGGAGAAGGTGGGTTGTGACAGAAGTGGTATCAGAGATGATACATAATTAATTTATGTAGAAAGAGAAGTAGGTTGATATCGACAAGAGGTATCAGATACATCAACACAATGTCGCCTAGAAGACATGCTGAGCCACCCGTAGAAAATAGATTTATGGAAAGGGAGATGAGAGAACTGTGTGCAAGGTTGGATGCTATGGAAACAACACAAAGGAGAGCACATGATGCTGGAGACGTCAATGATGAAGAGAATGAAGAAGTGGAAGTTGAAGAAGCTGTAGTAGAGGATGTTGCGGAAGAATGCTTGTTGAAAGTGATTATCAAGTTGGGATCCAGAGAGAAGATCGATGTCCCAATGTATGACAGTAATTTAGACACAGAAGAATTGCTTGATTGGATATGATCAATGGATAAGTATTTTGACTATGAAGATGTCGAGGAGGAGAAAAAGGTGAGACATGTTGTCACTAAGTTGAAAGGACATGAAACATTGTGGTGGGATGAACTGCAGGCTAACAGGAGAAGCAAAGGCAAACAAAAGATCAAGAGTTGGGATCGAATGTTAGCCAAGGTAAAGGAGAAATCCATACCCAAGTATTACCAGATAAATCTGTTAAGGAAGATGCATAACCTAAGATAGAAAGGGATGATTGTGAAGGAGTACACAACAAAGTTCTATAGATTGAACATTAGGGTTGGACATAGAGAGAGAGAGAGATGAAGAGAAAGTTTCTAGGTACATCAATGGCCCGAGATATGATATCCAGGACAAAATCAACATGACAACAGTTAGAACACTAGAGGATGTGTATCATATTGCGCTGAAAGAAAAAGAAAAGTTGGCCAGGAAGAAGAGTAAACAAAACAGAGGTAGAAGCTTGAACATAGGCAAAGGAGTTGCCCGGGACAAGGCACAGAAGCCCAAAGGTGAGGCAGAGAAACCACATAATCACTCTTAGAGAGGAGGAAGTTCCCGAGGAAGGCAGAGCGGTGGTAGAAACTCTTTTCCTAGAGGAAGAGGAAGAGTCATAGGAGGCGAAGTAAGATGTTATGCTTGTGGAAAAATAGGGCACATGTCTTGGGATTTTCCTGAGAGGAAGAAATAAGGAGGTGAATCTCACATTTCGGAAGCGTAGAAGTGAGATTTTGAGGAAAAAGGCACATAGGATAGGAGATCTTTGATGATGAATAAAGTTCTCTTAAAGCCAAATCCAGAAATTGAAAGGCCAATGCAGAGGAACAATTTGTTTAGGACAAATTTCAAAGTGAAGGATAGAGTTTGCAAGGTAATAATTGATAGTGGGAGCACTGATAACGTAGTATCCACAGAGATGGTGGAGAATTTAGAGTTGGATATGAATGTACACCCGACACCATGCAAAGTCTCATGGTTGCAGAAAGGTCATCAGGTAACAGTAACTAAACAATGCCTTGTTGAATTTAAGATAGGAGGGTATAGAGATGAAATCCTATTTGATGTGATTCCCATGGATTTATGTCATGTTTTGTTGGGAAGACCATGGAAGTATGACAAGAATGTCATTCATGATGGGAGGAGAAATACTTACACATTAGAGAAGAATAGTAGGACACATATGTTACTTCCAATTGAAGAGAAGAGAGTGAAGGATGTACCCAACACATGCATACTTCTCATGACTGGGAATGAAATCCTGAATGAAGTAAAGAAGGAACAAGAGATGTAGTTTGTTGTAGTGAGGAAGCCGAGGGTTATCCTTACAAGTACTTGAATGGGATATTTTCCTGAGGAAATCCAAGAACTGTTAGAGAATTTTGCTGACATAGTAGTGGATGAGTTGCCAAAATCATTACCACCTATTAGAAGTATCAACCATCACATTGATTTGATACCAGGAGAAAACCTGTTGAACAAAGCATCGTACAGGTTAACACCTCAAGAGAATGAGGAGGTAAAAATATAGGTTCAGGATATATTAGACAAATGATTGGTTAGAGAAATCTTGAGTCCATGTGCAGTACCAAATGTATTGAGTATGAAGAAGGATGGAGGATGGAGAATGTGTACAGAATCAAGAGCTATAAACAAGATCACCATCAGATACAAATTCCCATTGCCAAGAATGGATTATTTGATGGATTGTTTGAGTGGAGAGAACTATTTTTCAAAGATAGATTTGAAAAGTGGATATCACCAGATAAGAATGAGAGAAGGTGATGAGTGGAAAACAACATTCAAGACAAATGAGGGGTTGTATGAATGGTTTGTTATGTCGTTTGGCTTGACAAATGCCCCGAGTAATTTTATGAGGCTGATGAATGAAGTATTGAAAGATTTCATT
>SNQJ01S0000397.1:0-20824 GCA_010110895.2 Picea sitchensis | reverse complement strand
TAAAACTTTTGGGAAATATCCCACATTCATCGTGTAGAAAGAGTATTCAGTGTTTATATTTGCTGATGATCTCAATGTTGTTCAATGAGTAGAGCACACTAAGGTTCCCTGTGGGCTTGGGTTCTTGTACCTTGATTTTCATGTGTTTCCTGCTGACCCTTGGTTTGTGTGTTGATGTAGGTTAGAGCTATTTTGGCTCTAGAAACAGACCAAAAACTGAATATAAAACTAAACTTGGGTTTATCACCTTGTACCATGTAACAGGCTCGAGAGCTATTTTGGCTCTAGAAACAGACCAAAAACTGAATATAAAACTAAACTTGGGCTACCCAAAACCAAATACATAATTTTTTTCCCAAGCAAAACTAAACTTGGGCTTATAACCTTGTGCCATGTAACAGGCTCGAGAGCTATTTTGGCTCTAGAAATAGACCAAAAACTGAATATAAAACTAAACCAAAAACTGAATATAAAACTAAACTTGGGCTTATCACCTTGTACCATGTAACAGGCTCAAGAGTTATTTTGGCTCTAGAAACAGACCAAAAACTGAATATAAAACTAAACTTGGGCTACCCAAAACCAAATACAAAACTGAATATAAAACTAAACTTGGGCTTATCACCTTGTACCATGTAACAGGCTCGAGAGCTATTTTGGCTCTAGAAACAGACCAAAAACTGAATATAAAACTAAACTTGGGCTACCCAAAACCAAATACATAATTTTTTTCCTAAGCAAAACTAAACTTGGGCTTATAACCTTGTACCATGTAACAGGCTCGAGAGCTATTTTGGCTCTAGAAACAGACCAAAACTGAATATAAAACTAAACTTGGGCTTATCACCTTGTACCATGTAACAGGCTCGAGAGTTATTTTGGCTCTAGAAACAGACCAAAAACTGAATATAAAACTAAACTTGGGCTACCCAAAACCAAATACAGAATTTTTTTCCCAAGCAAAACTAAACTTGGGCTTATAACCTTGTACCATGTAACAAGCTCGAGAGCTATTTTGGCTCTAGAAACAGACCAAAAACTGAATATAAAACTAAACTTGGGCTACCCAAAACCAAATTCAAAATACAAAAATTTTTTCCCAAGCAAAACTAAACTTGGGCTTATAACCTTGTACCATGTAACAGGCTCGAGAGCTATTTTGGCTCTAGAAACAAACCAAAAACTGAATATAAAACTAAACTTGGGCTACCCAAAACCAAATTCAAAATACAGAATTTTTTTCCCAAGCAAAACCTGAGAGACTAGTGATGAAAATCATTTATTTTATGACATTCAGGAGAAGTGTAGATGGACTTTTTATCACTTTCTCATTTTAAATATGCGCCATGAAAAATTTGATTCAGGATCTTTTTGAATATTAACCCACCTTTGCAGGATAAAATATTGTTTTCGACTTGCAATCCAAACCAATATATATAATTCAACAGCCCTGATTTCCCTATAATTATAGGGTCCTAATAGTGGCTCCATCCAGGGATGGCATCTCCTTTGGAGGTGTCAAAAATCCATAGAACTCTGATTTTGGCATACCGACTGATCATTGGGTTGTCCCCAGACTGTAAATCAAAAACCCTGTACTCGTTCCAAATTTGAGCGCTACAAGCCAAACTGAATATAAAACTATGAAAAATTGAACTGAAAGAAATGCTCATCCTGTTGAGCTTATTGGCACACTCCTACCTACTCTAATATACTAATAATTTCATTGTTCTAAATGATACAATAATGCCAGTGAAGTCAGTCAAGCAACTTCTTATATATATTGACTTCTTGACTATTTATTAAAAACATTATAGAAACAATTTGACTCTCTGTCCAGAAAACCCAAGGTGTGCAGTGTAATGGAGATTGTAGATGGACGTGGACAATGGAACTGGAATATTCTTCATATAATTAGCTACATGATCTATAAATTCAAAATTTATTGATATACCTTTTAGTCTCTTAATGAAAAGTTGATCCTGGATGATTTTTTCAATTTCTTCATCAAGGTTGGACCTTGATTCCAACTCTACAATGTCAGGCTCATAACCATATTCTTCCTCTATCTGTAAGTCAAATGGTATAACAATTTCCTCTCTTTTTGGAGGATGAAGACTTTCCAAGAACTATTTAGGATCTTGGAAATCATGTGATTCAATTTGAACATCCAATATTTCAAATCCATTTTCTAATCTTTCAGCAATTAAACCAAGAAAACAACTTTTACCTTTAGGTGCGAGTCGACTGGATTTCAAACAAAGAAATACTAATGTTGATAATTCTCATCAATCTGAAATTTTTCTAACTCATCCCTCACAGTTTATAACTCTTCCCCAGATAAAGGGTTTGCCACATACCCTATTATCTTGGATCACCATCAATGCTCTGAAATCCGGATTCTTTGGAAGTGAATTCGCTCTTGAAATTTTGAAGCTCGGAATCTTGAACAATGGAGACGCCAGGTGAATGGGACAACGTTCCTATGTTTGGCTTTTGTTCACCATTAGAAGTCAAATCTGAACTTGATATACTTTTCTGGAGAACCCGAAAGCTCGTTCCTCAGTATGGTCGCCATTATGTTATCACTCTGTAATTTGCCCAAGGTTGTGGAGGCAGTCATAAAGGTAACATCAAACCGCTTCGATTCTAGGACCTAGCCATCCAAGACTCAGAGAAGGATCTCTCTATCAGATTTATATATGTTTTGGTATGGATCTTAGGCTAGTTATGATAGATTTGGGATTGGTTTTTAAATGTTTTGGTTGGAATAGGAGAGAAGAGGCCATTGTGCAATGGAGTCATATCTAGAATCAAATAAGACAGATTTGAAAGGCCATTAATGCAGGGCAAGTTAGGCAAATCACTAGGTATTCATAGGCTTGAGGTATGGCAGAGGGGAAAAAGGTTTAAGGAAATTGAATTAAATACAAAGCAATAAAGAATTCTGAATTCAAATTTCAGTAGAAAACATAGAAACTATTCTAAGCCAAGTGACAAAATGTATATATCAACAAGTTCTTCTCTATTACTTCTTAAAATAATTAAGACTGTTGAATACAAGATGGTGTTATAGAGGAAGACAAGGTTACAGAGAAAAACTTCACTAGGGGATTTGACACAAGGATCATGTCATATGGCACTGTGTTGATGTAATTTATTTGATAACATCCCTGTGTATAATTAACACCCAAATGTACAGTCAGGTCCAGGAGGGCCTAACAAGATTTTTCCATCCAACAGGTTCCACCCTCTCCTTCATCTTTTACATGTGCATATATAGAAGAAAATTACCTCAACCTTAAAAAAAAACTCGATCTCTAATTCATGTTTCTAATAATGGAAATCAATTATACATAATGACACATGTAACCACTAAGCTACCTAATTCCTAGGAACTGACTTAACAAAAAATGATTTGAAATTTGGAAATGCCACTTGAACACCTCGAATGCTAGAGGTTGTTAGAATTTTCTTCCAGCTGGAGAATCTATCCTCTAACCACTGCCTGAAATGTAGGAAAACTCTGTCTTTTGTGTAACTGTTACCTGAAGTTGTGGATCAAATTGTTGTAGTTGGATCTGCCATCTAGGTGAAGATATTTTGTCTATCACAATGAATGTTTGTATAGTTTCTCTCAGGATTGTTGTAAAGTTTGAAACACTTTGGGAAGCCATATCTTATCCTTGTTTTTCTGCCACAAAATCTGGAAATAAATTGACTCATCGTTCTCTGTTGTCAACAAATCTCTTTAAAATCTACCTTCGACTACCACCTGTGCATTTCTTTCTCTTTCCCTACCAGGTATCTTCCATTTTGTGCCTTGATATATGGAAACTAAATTTCCACTTATTTCTTTGAATGCTGAAAACATGGAGACAATCTTCGATCCATTAAATTTCTGGAATAGCTTCATACTGATGCCTTGAATTGCTAGATGGTTGGCTGGGAATGTGGATCTCCAGTACTAACCGACTATCTTCAATATGCATTTAATTTAATATTTGACCAAGGAGTTGTCTTTTTCAGACTGTCGCCTCACCATCAGTGTAGAGTGGCAGTGTTCTTTAAATCAACTTTAGAAAACATCATGCATTTGCCAATCATAAATCTTATACAACCCAAAAAGTTGAACTTGCATGTATTTTATCAGAGAGCACCAAAAATTGGGTTAAATTATCAAGTAATAACCCATATCACTCCCATTTATGTCATTAGGTATTCAAGAGAAACTCCTGGTGGGGGATAATGTCATTGACATCCAGAGTTTGGCATCTGGGTATCATGATTCCAAATCTATGTCTCCTTCAAAGGAGATGGATATAATAGGGGGAGGGAGGAATATATACCACTTTGTTTCTTCAAGCTATTGAGTTAGTGTTTCCTAGGCAGAGATTATGTGATATACTTTGGTACTGCAACTGATCTGACAATATTGCTACTCGATTTCAATGTCAATCATTGCCTGAGCTTCATCCAATGGTTCCAAACATTTAAGGAGATAGGACTAGATTCAGAGTCAGAGAAGAACATAATATAATAGCATTATTGGCAGAGACACAATCACCATTGTGATGAGAATATCAGGATGCATATTATACTCCCTTGCAAATACAAATGGAACAATTCCTTGAGGAAGCACAACCTGCACAATTGCAATATGAAAAATGCGGCCTCGAATATCAAATGCAATTGAAGCAACTGCTATAACCGTCAATCTAGTAAGAAACCAAAAAACCATTCCAAAGATTGCACTTGATAAAATCGTTATAGAACCTTAAAGAATCTAAGGCATGTCAAAAGGCCACCTGTAAGAAGTCAGAGCCCAGCTAATTCCAATGACACTTGCATAGGTGTTTGGATTTCAAACAAGTTTACACCAAACCATGTTGAGGATTAGGTTGATCATAGCAACTGCTGGTGGTGATTCATTTCGTTCTCCAACAACTTTGCCCAGTATCCTTGGTGTAAGAGTCAGCCTAGATCTTGAGGTGAACTTAGATATCCTTGGACCGTCTTTATCCCCTGATCTTGAATTTCCCATCATAATACCTTTGTTTTAAAAAATGAAGTCCTCTTCCTGGGGGTCTTCCTTAGCCTGTGGTGGTTGGATTATGATGCCTCCAATCCCCGTTTGATCATTGAGAGGAGTGGTTGTCCTTATTTATTCTATGATATTATAAAATTTTGGACGTGAGCTATCACCCATACTAAAATCGTTTCCAGATCTATCTTTCAGACAAAAAATTCTAGCTACTTCCCAAGTTTACAATTTCTATTGTTGCAATATGAACTCAACATCTTCCTGGGAATTTCACCTCAGCACTGCACCTCACTTTGAGGAGTATATGCCCAGATTCTGTGGGTAATGGAAATCTCAAACTTGATATATCCTCCAACAAGGGAAATGGATAATTAAAATTTATCCTCAATGCATACACCAGACAAAAAGTTCTTTAATCAATATTCCCGATCGGACCTTTCATAACTGATGATGAACGATGAACCACCAACCATTCTGCGAACCATGGAATGTGTCTATTGGACAGCTGGAAGCCGACTGGAAAAACCCCAATAATAAAAACTCCCTCACTGGCGATATAGTAGTGACAGATCTTCAATCCCACTATTTAAAAAAAAATATAAATTTGACACCTGCTCTCCTTTTTCCATGCGTGTACACAATTTGCAATAGAACAAGGTGTCTGGTCATTGGTATCGACACATGTACGCTGGGGTTTGATTGCGTTTCCATAGATATATATATATATATTTTAAACCTTTGGGAAATATCCCACATTCATGGTGCAGAAAGAGTCTTCAGTGTTTATATTTGCTGATAATCTTAGTGTTGTTCAACGTGTAGAGAACACTAAGTTCCCTTGTGGGCTTGGCGCTTGGGCTCTTGTACTTTGTGTTAGCAACAGAAGTCACCTCTAGATTGTAGCAGAGGTAAGCCCAATACCCATTAGTTTATATTTCACGGTTAATGGATTTAAAGAGGTCAAATGGGGCAGGCTTGAGAGAGTATCATTTTAACTCAAAAAGTTGGGGTAGTATGCACAAACAAATGAGGTCTTGGTAAACTTCAGCTAGTAAGTTGCAGTAAGGGTGAGTAGGATGAATAAATTGAGGAGAAGATGTAAAGGTCTTCTTTGGACATCAGGTCTTCCTGCAACCTATGGAGGAAAAACTCTGAAAACAAGATCCTCTTGAATTCGAAGTTTCAGGAAACTAAAAATGCTATAAATGCATGACAATAAAACATTCATCACAACACAATCACCACAATTCATGCGAATCCTTCGATCATGAACATTTAGCATCAGACACAGGTAATATGGAAGTAGAAGTTGGCTTTCATTAAACAAGAAATCCCATATCAAGTTACATAACCAAAACCAGAGTTTCATTAAAACATTACAATACGAGATCTTAACTCAACCATCGACCATAAAAAAATATCAAAACTGATTATTTATACTCAGAAAAACTTGCTACCACTAGTAGTGTAACCTGGCTACTGAAATCAAATCTTTACGTCTGCATCTCTTCTACCGGCCTGCACTTTCATTCTTCTATCAGACGTGATCTCAGATCAGTATGGGCTTCGTAGGAGAATTCACTGACAGGGGAACTTTGGGCTGATAGTCTGTCTCCATGGCCATATTTTCCATGCTTTCCATTTATGGGGTGAAATGTGGTTTCAACCACCTTCCCCATTTCCATTAACTACTTTCGTCGGGATCGGGAAAAACCTGACACCCATAATTTTCCCAGACGAGCTCACGACTCCTTCGAGTCAATTCTGGCACCTCGAGGCCATGCAACTCTTTCTTTGTGACCAACTCGGGCACTTCAGTATTTTGCAAAGCTCCTTTCCATCATTCCATGCGACCTTAAGCCACGAACTGAGGCTCCCCTGTGAAATTTCGAGACTTATCATTTCGGGAGTTTTCACTCCATTCAACCTCAAAAATCCCGATGCTCGATCTTGCGAAATGGCCTATCTAGATCGATGATCAGACTCGCTTTGAATTGGACAGCTAGGATCGATTCCTCGAACAACTTTACCCACCCACCTCTTAATAGGAACTTACTTTTCTTTACGACCCTACTTTCCATACAACCTCGGGCTGTGATAGTGGGCCTAACTCCCAGGCACTTCGCGATTTTGCGTTTCGCGAGTTCTCACCATGCTCCATGCTGAAATCTCCGAGTCACGAAATCACGATCGCTCAGATCGGGTGACACGTGTCCCTTCGCATTGGATGGACCATATGAATATTGACATTTCGAGACCTCGGGCCATCAACATTTCTCACTTGAGCTTTTTTGAAACGACTTTCTCCATGCTTATCCTTCACCATGTGTCCTTCTGAAATGGACGACCCAGATTGTTTCGTGACTTCATGTTTTGCGAGTCCTCATGACTCTAACCTTTTACTACTCCATTCAACGAGTCAACAAAATGTTGATCCTACGCTACACTTCCTTCTGAAATGGATGGCTAAGATTGACCTCACGATTTCAGACCTTTGTCTGACGTTAAACTTTGTGTAACCTTATGGTACTGATAGCCTGATGGTTGTCGATCCGATCTTCCTGATGGATCTCTGTCGTTGAAAGTTGATCCAACTCGCTCTCTTTTTTTGAGTCCATATTAGACTGCTCTAAGTGTTGTTCATGTTCTTATGTTTGTGGTCTTTGTAAAAAAATACTTGGATGACTAGTTGAGGAATCGAGGAAACAAGAGGATTAGTGACAAAGGTAAAGAGAGAGAAGTGATCAACCCTAGAGAAAACAGAAAGGCTTAGGGTCGGCACCTCTCAGGTAGGCAAAAGGAGAAAAACTATAAGCCAAAAGGAAAAAACCTTATGATTGGGTTTGCAAAAGGAGGCGAGACAGGTAAAACTACAGACTTAAGAAAAAACCCAAATTCACAAGACTCTGACAGGTTTATGTGATAACATTTGGCTCCACAGGGGATGGCATGCTCCCTGTGAGCTGCCAAGAACACGCAGTTCCAGTGCCTTTGCTTTGGGTTATGGAGTCTCTTATTAAAAAATAAATAAACATAAAACATGAACGATATTTACAATGGTGGGACGCCGACTACGGCTTTCAAACAAAAAATGTTTTTAGAAAGTACCCATTAACAGGGCCACCAAAAACTTCATCACCCTCCAAATTTTGCAACCTGTAAGTATTATTAGGGAATATCTCAGAGATTCTGAAGGGGCCGATCCACAAGGCATCAAATTTACCATACTTTCCTTTGTCCTTCTTGGGTGCATCCCATATTAGCACTAGATCTCCCAGCTGGAAATCCTCCTTCCTTACTTTCCTGTAAAAAGTTTGTTTGATCTTCTGTTGATGTTCATGTGCTTTGTCCAGTATCTGCTCCCTAGTTTGTTGCACTTCTACCAGCTGCAGTACCCTATTGACCATGTCATCAGGTTCTCCTTGGTAGTCCTGGAATAATTTTTCCACTGGAAAGACAAGCTGAGAAGGAAAGATGGCCTCAATTCCATATACCAGCTGAAAAAAGAGATATCCCAAGAGATCTTTTTGTTGTCACTCTGTCAGCCCACAGAGAAAACTTAAGATTTGAATCCCATGCTTTCTTATTGTCCTATAACAATATTTTAATGATCTTTATAAGGCTATTGTTAGAAGACTCTGCTAGTCCATTCCCTTGGGGGTAGTAAGGAGTTGAGTGAATCAATGCAATCCCAAACTGCTCACAAAATTGAATCAATGATCTAGCCTTAAAGGATGCAACATTATCAATGAAAATTCTTTTTGGACAACGAAACCTTGCTATAATATCCTCAGGAAAACCAATGATTACCTTGTGATAACCACTCCTTGTGGGGATAGATTCTATCCACTTGGTAAAGTAATCTGTGGCAGTCAAGATCCACCTGTGCTAACCACTTGAAGAAGGATGAATTTCCCCAATAAAATCTAGACCCCACTATTGAAAGGGTCTTGAAGCTAAAATAGGCTTCAATGGAAAATATTTGAGTTGCTGCTTCCCAGATAATTTTTGACACTTGATACAAGCCCTGATCTTTGCACAGACATCAGTGAATAGGCTAGGCCAGAAATAGCCAGCTCTGAGAATCTTGTAATATGTGGTTTTCCATAAGTGATGTCCCCAACACAAGCTATCATGAAAGTCAAACATGATTTTTTGGGCTTCCTGCGGGTATAAACACCTCAATAGAACCCCTAGAGGATCTTTCCAATATAAACTTGATCAATGAGGAAATATTTAATTGATGTGAGCTTTAAATCTCTTACTTTTCTTTTTTCCATGCCATCAAGAGGCTGCAACTTCTATAGAAATAAAATGATGTCCCTGTACAAAGCACATTCTGCTAATGGAGGGTATGCTGGAGTAATTGTATCAGACAATTCACCCTGCTGATTTTCTAAGCAAGCGTTGGTGAAATTTCCCCCCAAGGCTTTGTAATTAGTTTTATCCAGCAGTTTGTCTAAACCTTGACCCTTAACCAACTTAGTGGGTTTTATCTCCAAGTCAAACTCAAGGATTTTAGCAATCCATTTTCTCCTTCTCCCGTCCATGTCAGGCTGAATGAGGATCTCCTTTACAGAAGCTGAAGGGACATATGCAATGAACTTTGAATGCAAAACATAGACCCTGAAGGATTTGAGAGCCTTAACCAGGGCATATGCATATTTTTCCATGATGTCATATTTTAGCTATGCACCTCTCAATGCCCTGTTGAAGAAGGCAATGGGATGCTTGAAACCTTCGTCATTCCTTTGCAACAAAATGGTTGCTACGATGTCAAATGAAGCAAAGGATAAAATCATAAAATATTTGGAATAATTAGGACTGATAAGCACAGGTGCCTCATTCAGTGCTTTCTTGATTTCATCGAAAGAATTTCTGGACTCAGCAGTCCATTTCACCTCATTCCACTTCTTGAGCATGGTTGTAATATGCTTCACCAGTTCAGAAAAATTTGAAACAAACCTTCTCAGAAAATTAATTTTACCCATGAAGGAATGAACCTCCTTCTTGGACCTGGGAAGTGACAAGGTTTGGATAGCTCCCACTCTGCTTGAATCAATCCTGACCCCCCAGCTGATACTATATGCCCCAACAATTTTCCCTCTTGCATGGAAAACAATGACTTTTTGGGATTAAGGGAGAGACCAAACCTTCTGCATTTCAAGAATACCTTTCTCATATGCTAACAATGTTACTTATCTGACTTGGAGAAAACTGTAACATTATCCAAATAGATGACCAAAAATTTATCCTTTTCTCCAATGAAGGCGATGTCCATGGCTCGTTTGAAGGATTTTCGTACGTTCATCAATCCGAAGGGAATTTTGGCATACATGAATTTTCCCCATGGAGTGGTGAATGTTGTCTTCTCTCTATCTTCAGGTAGAACAAAAATCTGATTGTATCTAGAAAAACCTCCAATCATGGACATCCTGGATGCACCGGTCACCCTCTGCAATATGTGTTCCATTTTCAGCAATGGGTAATTATATTTTTTGGAGATTCTGTTTAGGTTCCTAAAATCAAGACAAAGTCTGATTTCTCCACTCTTATTTCTTACCGGGACCAATTTGGCCACCCATTCAGAATATCTCAAAGGAATGATAATTTGGGCATCTAAAATCTTTTTTACCTCTTTCTCCATGATAGGCAGCAACATAGGGTTGATCTTTCTGAGTTTTTTTCTAAATGGCTTTGCCTCTTCCTTTAGTGGGATCTTATGCTCAATGATGCTTGTGTCATATGTTCTAAGATCTTCATAAGTCCAGGAAAACACATCAACAAACTCCTTCAATAGCTCAGCATATTCAACCCTTTGTTCTCTTGACAGGATGCTTGACAATTTGACAAATTTTGGATCTTTTTCTGTACCAATGTTGCATTTAGTTACATCAACATCATCAACTGATCCTTTAACTTTCACTGCCACATCATTTTTGTCAAATAATATTTCCAAAGGAACTAGTCCCTTCAGAATCTAATTGCTAGGCAACTGAACAATATGGTGATTAACGATTTTTTAAGGAAAACATCAGTATGAGGATTACTTTCAAAATCCTAATCTTGATTGATATGTAGTGTAGAAAACCCATCGACAATCTCAAGGAATCTTTTGATCTCAAGATCATCCTCAAATACTTTCCAATTCTTGACATTGTCAGGTACAGAGGGTCTATAATTTACTTCTACATCATACCTGAGATTAGGTGGTAGAGGGATTCAGAAACTACTTGCAGAAACAACCAAAGAATCAGCCACGACATTTTCCTCTCTTGGAACAAATGAAATGTTGAAATCTAAGAAAAAATTGTCAACCAGATCCCAAACTTTATTTCTGTACGATATCATCCTTGGGTGCTTGGCTTGATAATTTTTTTTTACCTGATGGACAATTAACTCAGCATCCCCAAATATTGATATATCTTTAATCTCCATGTCCTTTGCGTCCCTCACACCCAAGACGAGAGCTTCATACTCTGCCACATTATTGGTAGATTCTAATTCTAACTTGTAGAACAGAGCTATAGTCTCTTGAGCAGGCGAAACGAGAATTACTCCAGCACCAACACCTTCCTTAGAAGAGGCTCCATCGAAGAACATTTTCCACACAGTGGTGATAGGGGCGGGGGAATTTTCACAAAACATAATAGGCCACTTTTTAATTTCCAGAGGAGATTTAGGAGCGTCGGTGAGTTGCAACAAACTAGATCCAAAATCTGTTTCAAGAGAAAATATAGGATAGTTTGTGGGGTTTGCTTCATCACTAATAATGTATTCCAAATGAGCTTCCTTGTAAAGTTTCTTGTGCTCTCCCCCAAACACCAGAATTGTAGCATACGTGAGGTCCATTTGCAAAGTTCCCCCTAGTATTTTTATCCAAGATCTAGATAGAAACATCCCAAACTTAGGGGGAACGTCGGCTACCACGATGCCCATGATCATGATTTTCATTGGCAGTTGGAACAGAGACACGACCAGGTCTTTGATAACCCGAAGGCACTTCACCTTCCTGGAGTCGAAAGAATACAAGTCATGGTAGGTTTTGGTAACTTCCAACCCAATTTCTTCCATGGCAATCTTAGGCATAAGGTTGTGAGATGCCCCTGAATCCATCAAGAAGTTATGAAACACCTTATCATGGATGTTTAATGAAGTGTAGAAGGGAGGGGAGGAATCATCTCTATATTCTACCAAAGGTCCTAGGATGACCGTGGGCTTCTCATCTTGGAGTTTTATGGAGTCTGTGGAATAAGGGGAATATTTTGGCTGCAACATTTGGGAGAGGAACCTTTTGAAGTCTTCATGCTTGACCAACTCTGAAATGGATACAGGGATTCTAATTTTCTGTATTCCGTGCTCATAACTGAAAGAGGAGGGGGGATTTAGAATTTATCTCACTTATGGAACATGACTTTTGACCACTGGTGGGGGGGTCTTTGCCTTCCTTTCCTTGCTTCGGTCTGCAATATCTTTAGCATTTTCTTTTTCTCTGGTAGACCGATCAGGGATGTCAGATTTCCCTTCTTTCTGTTTGGACCTTAGACTATACCTATTTGGAGTGTGGCTAGCCTCTTCCCCTTTACTCATCTCATTCAATTGATTACTAATGAGGGCCTCTTCATATGCAGCTTGGGTTAAGTGAGGAAATGAGGAGGTGTCCCCAAGACAATGAATTTCAGGGTCAAGCTCTTCTTCCTCTCCTTCTTCGTCAGTGACAAGGTTATTTTGGAGAGGATCTTGAATTTTCATATTATCTTTGTCCCTGTTTCTATGATCTCTTTGGATGGTCCAAGGGGCATTAGTAGGTCTCCTAAAGTTACCTATGTTATTAACATTTGGGGGATTCTTATAGCTCTGCTTTCCTTCCAATTCGACCCTTTCCATTCTAGCAGAAAGAGACTTTAGTAACTTGGTTACTTCATCCATTTGAATGGGGGCAACAAAAGAAGCAAAAGTCGAACCTTCAAACTTACCTTTTATTCTGTCTCTATCATCCCTACTCCTAATCTTATCAACTGCCAATATATTAGATTCAACTTCAATGGCAACATCTTTCATATGAGCCAAGGAGGTATCTCTTCTCTCTCTCTCAAAAGCAGGCAAAAATCGGGATCGAAAGCATTAGCATAAGTCATTTTGGCAGAGGTTTCTATGGGTTTAACTTCAACATGGATCTTTTTATACATCTTATTAAATATCTTCGAGAATTCTGAAACAGATTCCCCTTCTTCTCTCTTAAGTGCCCCAAATTATGTAATATAATAAAGGAGATATTTTTTATTTCCCCAATTTCTTAAGAATGAATCATCTAGAGCGACAATACCATCAATAGATCTAGGAGGCAAGTCCTTAAACCAATCCCTAGCATCACCATCAAGGCTCTATACAAAAAATCTCATCCACACATCTTCATTTTCGATGGCCTAAATTTCTACAAATCTACAAAAGGATGCAAGGTGTTCTTCTGTAGTCATGTCTCCCTCTCCTGTGAACTGGGGCATGCGCTTAAGGTAGTCCATGGTTGGGAGAGAATTCATAGGCCGAGGTAAAACCAGAGGAGCATATATAGCAACCAATATTTCATCCATCTTGTTCCTAGGAGGATTAGCACCTGCCATTTGGACGTGAACTGGAGGAGATCTAGGAGAAGATGGAGTTTGGACAGGGGAAATTGGAGGTGTACTTCTGGGAACAAAGGGAAACAACCGAGGATCTAGAGAAAAGACCTTAGGTCTCGAGGTAACATAGGTTTCCCTATCTTTAAAGGAAACAACTTTAACAGGAGGAGGAGTGGTGAAACTGGGAGAGGGGTAATCAACAGGAAACCTCCCAAAATTTAAACTTCTAGAAGCTCCAATATATGGTGTAATAGGAAAATGAGAAAAAACTACTGGAATTGCTATAGGAGAATAATGAAAGTTACCAGAATCACCTCGTTCAGCGGTAGAAGTACCTTCCTGAAGGGTCTTTTATCTCCTGATAATTTTCTCTGGATCAGCTTTAGGTGTCACTAAAGGAAACTCTGGACTAGACCTCGTGTGTCTGCCCCAGGAAGCCACAATTGAAACTGTGGAGTCGTAATGCTAGAGTCACCAGGTGCATAGTAGAAATATTCAATGTACTGAGTTTTGGTGCACCTTCAAAACCAGTAAGCTTTGTCGTTCAATCCCAAGGAAAATCTTGAATCCATCCCCGACAACGACGCCATAAATGTTAGCACCAGAAGTCACCTTTGGATTGCAGTAGAGGTAAGCCCAGTACCCATTAGTTTACATGTCACAGTTAATGGATTTAAAGAGGTCAAATGGGGTAGGCTCAAGAGAGTATCATTTTAACTCATAAAGATGGGGCAGTATGCATAAGAAAATGAGGCCTTGGTAAACTTCAGCCAGTAAGTTGTAGTAACGGTGAGTAGGAGGAAGAAATTGAGGATAAGATGTAAAGGTCTGCTCTGGACATCAGGTTTTCTAGCAGCCTATGGAGGAAAAAATTTGAAAGCAATATCCTCTTGAATTTGAAGTTTCAGGAAACTGAAAACGCTATAACTGCACGACAATCAAACATTCATCATAACACAATCACCACAATACATGTGAATCCTTTGATCATGAACATTCAGTATCAGACGCAGGTAATATGGAAGTAGAAGCTGACCTTCATTAAACAAGAAATATCATATCAAGTTACATAACCAAAACTAGAGTTTCATTAAAACATTACAATACGGGAGCTTAGCTCAACCCTCGACCTTAACAAAATATAAAAACTGAGTATTTATACTCAGAAAAACTTGCTACCACCAAGAGTGTAACCTGGATACTGCAATAAAATATTTGCATCTACATCTCTTCTGTCGGCTTGCACTTGCATTCTTCTGTTAGATGCGATCTCAGATCAGTATGGGCTTCACAGGAGAATTCACTGACAGGGGAACTTTGGGCTAACAGTCTGCCTCCATGACAATATTTTCCATGCTTTCCATTTGTGGGGTGAAACACGGTTTCAACCACCTTCCCCATTTCCATTAACTACTTTTGCTGGGATTGGGAAAAACCTGACACCCATAATTGTCCCAGACGAGCTCATGGCTCCTTCGAGTCAATTTTGGCGCATCGAGGCCACGCAACTCTTTCTCTGTGACCAACTTAGGTGCTTCAGTCTTTTGCACAAATCCTTTCTATCGTTCCATGCGACCTCGGGCCATGACCCGATGCTCCCCTGTGAAATTTCAAGACTTAGCATTTTGGGAGTTTTCACTCCATTCAATCTAAAAAATCTCTATACTCGATCTTGTGAAATGGCCTATCTAGATCAACGATCAGAATCACTTTGAATTGGATGGGTAGGATCGGTTCCTCGAACAACTTCAGTCGCATGCCACTTAATAGGTGCTTACTTTTCTTTATGACCCTTCTTTCCATACGACCCCGAGCTATGATCGTGGGCCTAGCTCCTAGGTGCTTTGCGATTTCATGTTTCATGAGTTTGCACCATGCTCCATGCTAAAATCTCTGAGTCGCCAAATCGTGATCGCTTGGATCAGGTGACATGTCTCCCTTAGCATCAGATGACCCACTTGAATATTGACATTTTGGGACCTCGGGCCATCGACATTTCTCACTTGAGTTTTTTCGAAAATAATTTCTCCATGCTTATCTTGCACCACGTGTCCTTCTGAAATGGATAACCCAGATCGTTTCGTGACTTTGCGTTTTGCGAGTCCTCATGACTCTACCCTTTGACTGTTCCATTCAGCGAGTGAGTGAAATGTTGATCCTGCGCTACGTGTCCTTCTGAAATGGACGACTAAGATTGACCTCATGATTTCAGACCTCTTTTTGACCTTAAACTTCATGTAACCTTATGGTCCCGATAGCCTGATGGTCGTCGATCCGATATTCCTGATGGCTCTCTGTCATTCAAAGATGATCTAGCTCACTTGCTTGTTTTGAGTCCATATCAAACTTCTCTAAGTGTTTCGCATGTGCTTATGTCTTCTTTCGCTATAAATAAATACTTGGATGACTGGTTGAGGGCTCGGGAAAACAATATGATCAGTGACAGAGGTAAAGAGAGAGAATTGATCGACCCTAGACAAAACAAAAAGGCTTAGGGCCGACACCTCTCAGGTAGGTAAAAGGAGAAAAACTATAAGCCGAAAGGAAAAAACCTTACGATTGGGTTTGCAAAAGCAGGGGAGACAGGAAAAACTACAGACTTGAGAAAAAACCCCAAATTCACAAGACTCTGACAAGTTTATGTGATAACACTTTGAATTGCATGTGTTTTGTTCTGACCCTTGGTTTGTGTGTTGATGCAGGTTGTGCATGATTGGAGATTGGCCCTCAGCCAATATTATTTTTTGGTTAAAACTTTAATATAACCTTGTACCCTATAAGAGGCTCGAGAGATATTTTGGCTCTAGAAATAGACCAAAAGATGAATATAAAACTAAACTTTGGCTACCCAAAACCAAATTCAAAAATACATAATTTTTTTCCCAAGGAAAACTTAAGAGACTAGTGACGAAAACAATTTATTTTACGACATCCAGGAGAAGTGCAGATGGACTTTTTATCACTTTCTCCTTTTAAATATGTGCCATGATGAATTTGATTCAGGATCTTTTTGAATATGAACCCAACTTTGTAGGATAAAACATTGTTTTCGACCTGCAATCCAAACCAATATATATAATTCAGCAACCATGATTTCCCTATAATTATAGGGTCCTAACACGCCTCTACAAGCTCTGGAGAAATTTGTGGTGCATTCTGGAAAGACCTCCTAATCCTTTCGTTGTACAAAAATAAATCAATGTTGGTTTCTATCTGTCTTCTCTTGTTCATCATGTACGTAAAGTTTTGATACCTGGAGGTCAAGCATGGCTTACCTCTTATACCTAGAAACTATGCATCCCCTGGTTCATTCCACGTTGTCAACACAATCTGAATTAACAACTAGGAATAATGGAATTCCATGCCTCTGTCTTGTGCTTCTGTGCAATCGATGAGGAATTGGTTAAGTAAAAATGGTGCCCAACTCATCGATACCCCTTATGCACATTTCTCAGCCGCAACTATCATGCATGTGGGCACTTGGTTTTTCCTACACTTCCTCAACAACTTGCACGCCAATGCTTGCATCACAATTATTATTGTTTGGTCACAAATACTTGGTATGTCCAACCTACGAACCACTATGACTGTGTGAAAATTCTCCATCGTGTACTCTGACATATTCCTGTCATTATTTTTTTCTACAAACAACAAGGTGGGATCTTCCCCCTATGATGGTAAGCCTGTGATTCAGGAAATGAGATCTGTGTCTATAGAAATTGGCATGTCCAACCATAAGTAACGCCATGCACATAGGTTAACATCATCTTGACACATGAATTCACCTCTTGGCTCCTGCTGAGATGTGGAATGTCAAACATACTTATTATGCCAATGCATTCTAACCCTTTAGACCATACCTTTGGCACAAGTATAGTTTGGTTCGTCACTGGGTCTATTTTAAGTTCCAAGTATTCACCCGATGCAAGTTCAGGGAAATTCATTGTGTCTATAATATCATGGTCCACATATTTAAGCTACAACACCTTACCTAACATATCCTCATCGATGAAGACCCCATCCAGGATGTCGAGTGTCACCAATGGATACTTGGCATGCTTCTCCAATGTCACTTGTTTGGCATCATCCTTCCTCGACTGAATGTAGTCCCTAGTAAACCTTGGCTCCGATGATGATGTTACTGGATTCTTCTCAACCTATGGCGCTATTGTTTCTACTCTCATTATGTCTTTCTTTGGTACAGACACTACTTCCTATAGTGGTTGCATCTCTGTAATTTGGTTACTAGTGGCAACTGCTTCGACTCTGTGGCTTTTCTCAGGCTCTGCAATACAACTCTCAGCTCTCTCTTACTCACATGCAACTCCAACTAACAATGACTAATGTTTGTTGACCCTTCACGAATTTTGTTCCCCTTCTCTAGTTGTCAGTTTACCTTCCCACCTATAATAATTGTCTAATCCCCTAGTATTGTTCATTCAATACTTTCTTTAAAGATGCATCAATTCCAAATCCTTCTCTATAGTTTTTCCTTGATTTTCCAAGATGTCACGATATCCATATGATTTTTCCATTTATGAAGACATGTCTCTGTGCGGTGTTGTCATTACGATTTTTGAACCATCATTTGTGCTCTTTAATATCATTTAACGGTCTTTATCCATCCTCATTTGTGTAGTTTTTTGGGTTCACCCATTCTCTTACTGCACAAGTTGTGCTACTGTGTGTAATTCACTTCTTCTACGCAATTTCTTCTATATGTGCAACACTTTCTCCTTCTGCGCACTTACTCTTGTTGAAACTTACTTACTTTTTGTTGTTTTTCCTTTGTTTTTATTTTTATTTTTCCACTTTTTCTTTGTTTTTCTTTATCTTTTTCCTACTATAATACACTACTATAGTACATAGGTTCTTGCGCAGGTTAGACTAGTGTGTAGACGGTCAACCATCCCTATAGAGTTTCAACCAACTTCCATTCACCATTCCTCCCAAGACTCCACCCTTCAACGTTTCTAGCTACACAAAATCTACTTCTATCACATACTTGATCACGTATGGACCTAACCAATGCATCCCAAACTTCGCGAGGTGTTGCATGAACTTGCTATCGTATAAAAACACTAAGTCTCCCACTTGAAACCTTTTCTGTTTAATATTCCTATTGTTGTCTCTTTGTAAATTCCCAAAGGTTGTTGGGAGGTAGAAGAAATTTATCAGAGGTAACTTTATCCAACCACTTCGAAACTGGGATCTATCCCTACCAATTTCAGAGAGGGATCTCTTTGTAATATTTATCTATGTTTCAAGTTTTCAGATACTAGGCTAGTTAAATGAATAAGACTGTGTTGTTTGTTTTATAAAAATGGCTGAAATATCACTTACGCATCCATTGGGCTATGGGATCTGTTTTATAAAGTTTGAGACCAAAGAACATATTTTATAAGGTATTTTCGTAGGGCACGATAATGCAACTGTTGGATCCTTTAGAGTAAATGATCGATAGCAGAAAAAAGAGATAATCTGTTAAAATAAACATCAGAAGACAAAAACTTAGACCTTTAAAAGACAGAAACAGAGTATACAAAGATAAATTCTGCAACTATAACTTCTTTTAAATGATCAGATATATAAAACATAATTGATTATGAAGATAGAAAAAAAAATTAATGAAGAGGAGTAAACATCACCAACAGTTAACACGCAGGAATCCTATGAAACGTCCTTTTTATTACTAGTATATCTCTTGAGAAATATTACAGTGCTTACAGCTTGCTTGGGCATAAAGATCAACCCTCATTACTTCAAAACTTGAAGTATTTATAGAAAATATTACAATCGATCCTATCATTAATGATCAGGACGTGTCAAAATCCAAAGCTAACTAACTAGATAACATTATACAAAATTGTAGGAAATGCTAATGATCTGTTGGATTCTTTGTGATGATTTTGGGGAAGGTTGTTGGTGAGTCATCAACTTTACTTTGAATGTCCTGCATGCTGACTTGGATTGTAAACCTCATCACTCACTCGATTAGAGTGCACAAATCCTCCCATCTTTGTTGACCGGGAATGGTGAATTTTAGAAATCTTCTGTAGACTTCATCCATTTCTATATATTTGGCGAAAGTTGGTTTGGTGATGAAAATATACTTTATTTCATGTTGTTTACTGAGGTCTAACTACAGAGTCTCTAAAAATTCCTTACCTTTTATGCTACCCTATATTCCTGAAAACTTTGAGCTATCATTTTCCACCATGGAAATTGTTTGCTTGTAGTCTGACAAGGTCATCAGTTTGTCATTTTAGACCAGTAAACAGGGAAGGCCTTTCTTCTACAAAGCATCAATATTTCTAAAGAATCTTTGAACTCTGATATCCATGTTCTGGGATCTCTCTTCCAATTGCAACATTAATCCTCTTTTGGTCAGGACCTTCTTAACTTCGAGGATAGTCTCATTCCTATCCTCAATTTCCAGACTTTCGAGCTCATCCTTAGTCTTTGAATTTAGAAACTTGATGATTTCATTTGCTTCTGTGGGAATTTCTCCCAACTCTCCCTTGATCTTGTCGATGGCCTACCTTCTCCTTAACACCAATTCATGCTGCACGAACATGATCTGCACGAGGGCCCATATTTTTGTCATGGATTTAGATATATCCATCCAATTGTTCTCCTTGGCTTCTGCTAGTGTTTTTCCCACAACTGTTTTCTTTTGCAGCTATTGTATCTCCTGCTTCATTTTTTCTGATGTGTGCCTCTCAGTGTTGTAGCTGGCCTAGAAAGAAGATTTAATCTTCTGGAGATGCTCCATCTCTTGCTGTAATTTTTTAATTTCTTCTCCTTGTAAAGTCATTTCCTCCATTGACTTTGCTAGAGCTTCAGATGTCTCTAGAACTGTCACTAGGGAAACTGATGGAATTTCTGCAGTGGTGGTTGTTGATGATGTCGTTGTGCTAACTCCCATGAGGGGAACTACACTCAATGGGATGACCTCCATGGGCTCTGTCTGTTCTTTTTCTTTTACTAGTCTTTCCAGCTCAGCCTCCATATCTTTGATCTGTGCGTTTTGTTCCATGATCAACTTTAGAATTTCTTTGTCTTGACCCTCTGTCTCTGCCATCTCTTTGGTTTGTGAGTCTTCAGTAGTTGATAGTTTTAATTGCTTTCTCAAGGAGGCTATGTCAACGTTCTTTTT